>VCRD01000274.1:12677-200983 GCA_006783055.1 Trinorchestia longiramus
TATATATATATATATATATATTCCTACATCTATTTATAAATACAGTTGTGCAGAGTATGCATCAGTGTATCATGGAGTGACGGCATGCAATTGCGTGTCAGAGCAGCGGAGTGCTCGGGCAGGGAGTTGTGAGTCAACTCATACTCTTCTGTTATTTTAATAATGTTCTGCCTGATTACGATGCTAAAGTTATTGATCATGAAAACTGTGAATAAATCACAACACGCTTTGTTGAAACCTATATTGAAGTTACCAACTAGTTTACTTAATTAGATAGATCATTTTTTACTTCACGTTTTTCGGCAATCAACAAGGGATTTTTGTAATTTTGTTTGACAACTAGATATTTTAAAGCATTAAATTCCATTCGCTTTTAAACTTATCTAGATTTGAAGTTTTATCATCTCATTCGTTCGTTCTATACCCAACATTTTGTATAACTGATGATTTTAATGTTTTCAAGTGATTGTGATCAATTTCATCGCGATGTTTTGTTATGAAATTCTTCGTAAAATTTTTTATTGTTCTTCTTTGCTCCATCAAAAGATACACGTGTAAAAATATTCTTCATCGTTTTTGCATCTTGAGTTTGGTTTTTCGTTTAAAATCCCATGAACTCGTGTATTTTTTCGTCCCAAACACATATCTCTAATGAACTTGCCAGGAACATATCTACAATTCATTCAACACGAATTTAATATCGCACAGGACGTGAGTTTGATGATAATGCAATGACAATTCTAAAGTCATCTACAAAGAAAAGAATTCAACTGCCGTTCAATTACCTTATTCATGAAGGTCGGACAATTGTTTCATTTCGAAAGTATTTTTCACTCTCGCACCTGACAGCTTGTGTCAATTAATTTTATTGCAGCAGCTGCATCCTCTCATACGTATGGCAGTCGTGTCATTTTGATGCATGGACAGTCGCCTGCAACACAACATTGGCTATCACAATATACAGTAGCTGAGCTTCGAGTGTAGCAATATTCTTGAATTGCAATGCTGTGTCTCAAAAAGTAAAATTATTGCAGATTGATTGAGGTTTTAGAGTGCCTCATTCTGTATGGAGACTAGCAAATGGTTTGGCTTACATAAGCCTTTACAAGGTAAGTCTTATTGAAGACAGTTCGAATATGAAAATGTTTATTTCTATTCTGTTACTACTTGAGCCAGATGTCGATGGCATTGTATGTTCATATCATTTTCATATATAAAAATGCTTGAAATGTTTATCATGTGAAAAATTCTTCAACTTTCAAAAGATATGTTGCTCCTGTATAAATCAAAGATTTTCCTGTACTAATAGAGTGCTAATAAGATGTACGATCAAATTTCTCATGTACAATAACAGGCAGCGCCTCCAGTTCTTCCAGACAGCGCCTCCAGTTCTTCCAGGCAGCGCCTCCAGTTCTTCCAGACAGCGCCTCCAGTTCTTCCAGGCAGCGCCTCCAGTTCTTCCAGACAGCGCCTCCAGTTCTTCCAGGCAGTGCCTCCAGTTCTTCCAGACAGCGCCTCCAGTTCTTCCAGACAGCGCCTCCAGTTCTTCCAGACAGCGCCTCCAGTTCTTCCAGACAGCGCCTCCAGTTCTTTGAAGAGAGGAGCTCAGTGAAGCGAGGCGGGCAGATTCCCATTTATGACACAAGTTTAAGACCAGCTCCTCAAGCGTTGCCTCACGCGCTGCCTCACGCGCTGCCTCACGCGCTGTCTCACGCGCTATCTGACGTACTGCCTCACGTACAGCCTCACACAGTGCCTCACGTACTGCCTTTTCCCAGGTTGTAGCACTTTTATTCCTTCCATCGCTGAGGAGTAAGTGGCAAAAAATATCTATCCAATCATATGGATTGATACATTGGGAGAATCTGGAACGCCGAAAAAAATACAAAACAAAAACATTTGCAGCACAGGTTAGTTAACCTCACAGAAAAATTGTACGTACATGTCCACTCACGAATGAAATATGAAGGAAAATTCTGTCAGTTATTAAGGGTTTACAAGAACTCAAAAATACAATTATAAAATGTTTGGGCTTTTCTGAAGTTCCTTTTTACGGGAGTTAGGCCAGTTATTACAGTCACGTGAGTGGGATTTAAATAAATGGATAACTTAGGATGATTTCATCGGCTTATATTTTATTCTTGCTCTCATCGATTGATATTTTATAATCGAAATCATAGTATTTACGAAACACAAAATTCCACAGTATGATTTATGTGTGTTTCTCTAAGGCGTAAAAACATTCAACTTAAATCACCGCTGCAACTTGGATCAGCAGAGCAACTGAGCGATTTTTTACTGCCTTTATGACCTAAAATGTTTTATGACTTTGCTAGCGTTGTTGATCACAGCAGCGAGCTGTGATGCTCGCCATTTCTTCCATCATTCTTCGATATTAAATCTATAAATAATCTTCGCTGTTCGTTTTTTCTTTGTGCGTTGAAGCGAAAGTTGACTTTTTGCTGCAGCGATCGATGGCAGCGTAGAAAAGGACGGAAGCCTCCTCATTACGAAGCCCAAAAACGGGTCTTCAATAGAGCCTGCTCATTACGTAGCTCTCTTGCTAATGAATGTGTCTCAAACCTCACACACCAGCTATAAAGCAGCTCTTGCCTGACATCTTTTAACAAGGCCTGTTAAATTAAAGAGCCATTGTTTACCGGAAGGGCTTGCAGAGAGTAGTTTTAATCCTATTATAAATATTATTATTCAGTTCCCGTAGAAATTCTACGATTTAGATTCGACTAATTTGAAATTATTATAAAGATGAACGTATTAAAAATTTACAACGAATGATTGTATTTTGGATGAATATTTTTTATTAATGTACGCAGAACTACATACCATTCTGTATCTTATCTAATGATAACATGACTCAGATAGTACTCGTTGAAATTTCTTGGTTTAAAAGTAATAAAATTAAGGATCTATGAAGTATGATGCATTTTTCAGTATTACCTGTGGTACCATCAGAATCAGAATATATTTTTGAATGTATACAGAACTTTCATTTTGTATCTTACCTAACGATAACATGGCCGTGTAAGAGAAGACAGCTAATAACGGAACAAATGGCATGTTTTATAGTGATCTGGGGCCTTTGGTATCCACAACACAATGCTTGTAATACATGCATACCCGTTCTGATTTCAGTTCAATAATTTTTCTTCAGTAATTAATAATTAATATTAATTTAATAATTAATTTAATCAATTATTAATTATCTATTACTGAAGAAAAATTATTGAACTGAAATCAGAACGGGTATGCATGTATTACAAGCATTGTGTTGTGGATATCAAAGGCACCAGATCACTATAAAACATGCCATTTGTTCCGTTATTAACTTTCTTCTCTTACACGGCCATGTTATCGTTAGGTAAGATACAAAATGAAAGTTCTGTATACATTCAAAAATATATTCTGATTCTGATGGTACCACAGGTAATACTGAAAAAGGCATTATACTTCATAGATCCTTAAGAAGTAATGATCCTTAGGAAGGACACACACAGATACAGAGAGAGATATACAAAGACGATTATATAAGTAGATAGTACGTGCTTTCTAAATATCGAATTTGGAAGTGTAAAGTTTATGAAGATGTTTTACTTCCTGCACCCATTTTTCATTTGATTTTATTGGAGAAATTTATTCAGATTTATTTCTGGGCTTAAATGTTAAGTCAGAAAAACACATTTGGATCAAAGCGGATCATAATTAAACGGAGACTAAAATATTTTTTGCCATTTACATTTTGCATATATACCAGATGTCTAAGTCATGTACATTAATGGCATTATAAAGAGAATTTTTCATTAAACACTGGAGACGTCAAAAAGTCAAAGTAGTTAGGAGAGTAATTACACAAAATATATTTTTGCCTGATTTTGTGAATATCGGATATGTCCTCCATCTCGAGATAGCAACAATTAGACCGTCCTCGCAGGTCATTTGCTCAGTGTTTCACATAATTAAATTGTCAGGAAGGACTTAAAGATGGAAGTGAGTCGTTTTAACTCGTCAGACCAACCCTTAATGAGGGAAGTGAGTCGCTTTAAAACATGGTTTGTCACAATTATAGCACTACATGAGACTCAAAATTCTGTGATTTGATGCCGACCTTGGATGGATAGATCCGTCATCTCTCCCCATCGACGACCATTAACAATGACAAAACGCACGGAAGAAGAAAAATGACGGCAATTTTTGAGTTCTTCCAGCATCTGAATTTTTGTAGGCTTTGTAGCCTTTGAAAGGAGTTTCTTATACTTTTTTATCTGGAAACAACTGATTATTAAGCCTCAAAAATTGCAAAGCAGGGTAAATTCATGGCTTTGACTTTCACTACTTGTGGGATTGTACATTGTGGATCAGTCAGACAAGTTCAATCAAGAAGGTGACGAGGCACTCGTCATCTTAAATAACTCATGCGATCCTCAGGAACATAAAATTTTCAGAAACATTAGTACTTATTTCAACCGATAGGAACTTACGGAGACTGAAAATTAACGCAAAGTTGGTATGACAAAGGTTCTTCTGATATTCAGATGAATAAAAAAATAGTTTTACTTACCCGCATTCAGAGTAGTAACAGAAACGAATTCATTTAAAAAATCGTTATCTTACTGCTACTCTTGAACGGATCTTGAAACCTGTTGAACTTTATTTGGACACAGTATGTCGTACCAAGCCACGGTACTCAGGAAAGGACTGGATTACTCTAAGTCGCTTTTAGTTATTTTCTTTTCGTAAAGGAAGCTCAGTAAGAATACAGAGAATCAATATGATAGTATTCTCTCTTTTCAGAGGAAACTCAGGAGGATTATAGGGAAGTAGCTTAATATTTGTCTCCCTTTTCAAGGGAAATTGGAAAGTAATACAGAGAAGTGAGATAATATTTTTCTCTTTTTTCGAATGAAACTGTGGAACAATGTAATAAAGTAAGGGAATATATTTTTCTCTCTTTCACCAAAGAAACTCGGAAAGCATGCAGGCAAGCAACACAACTTCCTTTCCTGACACGGAGGCCAGGAAAATTTTCTGAGAGTTGGTAAACGAATGATGACTAAACAGAGATAAATAATTTACATTAGGTGAAAAATCATTTCATTTTCATGAATTTCCCCACACATAAAATTCAATCAGACCCCAAAATTGTCGTGCATAATTTAGATCTGCAAAGCCGTTCAATAAAATTTAGTAATTACCCCATAATAGACGATTAAAGAAAAAACAATCACTTCATGTTTTTTCTTCAATTTCATTGCATGTGTATCATAATTATGCTCTAGAAAGCTACCAATTCATGGAATAACGGATTGAAAATTTGAAAAACACGATCATTCCTGTTTAATTGGAAAATTATTCTCGAATGACTGTTCCACGATGATGAGGAAAATATTATAGAAAACGAAATGTTTATAAAAATCGTTGTTGGTCATCATCTTTTTCCCTACACACAAAATGGAAATATTTGAGATGTATAAAATAACAATAAAAAATGTACCTCACTTTCATGGGTCAGTGATGGACACTGAACGAAGCGAGGCTTAGTAACAAAAAAATTCTAGCTGCTAGAATTCCTTTCATATCTGCGTGTTTTATTTCAGCCATAAAGAGAAATTCGCAATAAATGCACAAGCTAGAAAGAAGGAAATAAATGTTCCGTATAGTCAGTCAAGTGAGCAAAATCATAGCAATGACCTCATACGATCACTGCCATATATTTTTATGCGCCCCTGAAATTTGATTCTCATATGTAGGAGGACGAGAATAAGCGTCATTGACGATCTTATGCCTTGCTATTGGAGACAGACTGAAACACAAAGAATAATGATGTAGTGACGGACGTAAGCTACCAAAATATTATCAAAAATACCTCATAGAAAACGTTTATCGCCCTTCTGGTACTAAATTAACCAGACATTTTTTGAAAAATAAATATCTTTTGAAATTTGATGTTCGCAGCAACCTGCAAAACTGTAATTGTCGAAAAATATGGGTAGAATCATGACTTATATTAATGTCTCTACGTTTGATTAAACTATCGTCCTTCATTGAGATGTTATTAAAAACAAACTAAAAGCACTTCCTTGGGCGCTGTTAAACTTTCTCACACAGCTTCGCTAAAAGCAAAAGTGTAACGGCAAGAGTTATTAAATATCGGTATTTTAGTCATAAAATACGAATCTTTCTTAGCAGTTTTTGAGTGAGCAATTCTTTTTTCAGGTCGAGAGAAAAAGATCTGTTTAAGTTCAAGAAAGTGTCGTCCTCGACGTCAAGGCTCTAAATTCTGGGGCATTTTAGCAGTTTTCTGCCGCGGACTTAATTCAAGTCGTCCGTTTGTCTTCGTCTTGTCGACCTGCTCAACATGATACAGGTCTTGGCGGTGGCCTGCTCAACATGAGGCAGGTCTTAGTGGTGGCCTGCTTAAAATGATTCAGGTAGCCTGCTCAAAATGACGTATGCATTCAGAGGTCGTAGTGACAGTGGCAAACTGCTCCACATGAGCAAGTGATTCAGGTTTAAGTTACTTCTTTTGAATAAGATCTCAAAGAAGTGTAATGAGTTCAATACTGAAGACAACGCAGTAATCTTTATGCAAGATGTCATTCATTGAGCAGGAGAAAATTACGTGTTCGTCAAAAAGAAGTTAACACACGCGAACACATGAAATTTGGACCATATGCTTGAGGGCTTTTTAGAAGTCATGAAATGGATTAGGAATCAGTTTTTTGATCTAGAAAAGTTTTATTCTCAAACCCAATAAGTTTAATTTATAGCTCAAAGTTGTACAAATATTGGATCATCATTCTGAATGTTATTTTATTTAACTTAAAGTATCATATATTGATCATTCACGTCTAATTTACTTCAATTAATGTGACTTCTATTGAGAATTGTAGTAAGCTCTTATTACTTAACTCTTCACCTTCAGTTTTAATAATTATTTCATGTTTTTATAGGCATAAATTTTAATTATTTTACTCAAGATGTTCCAGCGTATTGGTACACCCGTGTACCAACAGAGTTATTGCATGATTGCGTATTGGAACACCCGTGTACCAACAGAGTTATTACATAATTGCGTATTGGTACACCCGTGTACCAACAGAGTTATTACATAATTGCTTATTGGAACACCCGTGTACCAACAGAGTTATTACATAATTGCGTATTGGAACACCCGTGTACCAACAGAGTTATTACATAATTGCTTATTGGAACACCCGTGTACCAACAGAGTTATTGCATAATTGCGTATTGGAACACCTGCGTGTCTAAATACGTTTAGCACACGGACACACGGAAATGCTTCCGCAACAAGGGATTACTGCTTAAATACCTGTACATGGAGAACGTTTTAATTCGGAGGGGGGAAGTGAACACTAGTCATATAACTCAGTAATTGGACTGGGGAAATACATTTTCCCCGTCGTCTACGTCCTGAACCTGAGCACTGTGAGAGTTTACAACATGAGGAGTCCATGAATCTTGTAAACCTGAACATCAATTTCCTGACCACGAGTCAGAACGGTCGTCGTTTGTTACTGTCTTTTGTCGAGGTCCTGGACGACCACTTCTAGCCTGTCCATTCGCAGATCGTTTTTCCTCCTACCCTCTTTCTGTCCCTGTTTCTAAAATACTAGTGTGCCCATGCCATCAAAAATGATGGCAAATACTGTTGGAAAGATATTAAATAAAATTACATATAAGAACGCAATGCAATATATTTAGTTTTATATATATTTACAAAGGACAAACGTTTTAATTGAGTATTTCTTTAATGACAACATTTCTAGTGAAAAAACAAATCATCTACCAAATTTCATTGAACACCACTTTCTTTAATTGCTATTTTAATGTTATTCCTATTTCTTATTCGACTAAGGGCTACATACAGTTGTCCTCTTTTTCAGTTTCATTGGTAATCCTTTGCTGCACTCTCTGTCTCATCTCATCTCTTCTTTGATTTGCCTCTTCTTCAGTTTCATCGGCAATCCTTTGCTGCACTCTCTGTCTCACATCTTCTCTTCTTTGACTTGATTCTGCCTCAGTTTGAGCAGCTATTCTTTCTTGTGCTGCTATTCTGAGATTTCTTCTACGAACATAACGTTGGTCATCATCCTCCTGTTCACGTCTCTGGGCCTGCCTTAGTCTTGTTGCTGAGCGTATGGCCTCTAGTCGTTCTTGTGAACTACTTGCATACTGATCCCGCCTCTGTTGCCTTACAACAGCTTGTTGTTCTTGAGTTAATCTTTCTCTCGCTCTTCTTTTTCGCTCTCGATTCAGTCTTTTTTTCGTTCAAGTGGAGTTTCCATGCTTAATCTTATTTCAAAGGTAACTTATTTTTCTTGTGACAGTAATAAACACTTAGAATACAGTATTTTTGAGCCACAATAGAAGTAGTTATAGCCCTTCGTGTCATATCCTAGATTCAGAAATTCAGCATTACTGAAAGCAACTGCGAGCTTGTGTATGCATATTGTAATATGGAATACCCCGCCGAACTCGATATCCACGATACGGACTCGAGTATATAAGGCTCTGGATCTCTCTAATTTTTTTGAAAGTGACTTATTATAGTGCACTTGTACTGCAAAAATGAGTGTATTAATTTACCAGTGAACTGAAACCAAGACTGCGAGTGCTAATTTCTTCCTATCTATTCTTAAGAGCGTGACACGAAGCATATAAATAAATAAATATATAAACACACGACGGTCATTCTTAGCATTAGATTATTGGAATTCTGGCAACTGCTTTTTAAATTCAGAATCCATTACATTTGTTTGTCATTTGCTTGGTATGCACGTCAGAGAAAGGAAATCTGCAAAACTTGGCGTGTTGCAAAAATTCACGAAACAAAATCGAAACGGTGTGCATGCGATCACTGGGAGTTCATTCATAACAGACAACAGCAAGCACTGGTATCACGGATACCTCCTTTTCTGACCAGCTCAAAGTGGTGAAGTTGAGCCTGAATCACGGGGGTGACTACTTATCACCTCTTGTTATACGAGCCAATTAACGGTACCTGTCGTCTCTGTCTCAGTTATTTAACTAGTGAAATATTAATGGATATTTTGTTATTTTCCCATAATAAACTGATGATTTTTTAGTGAAGTACAAATGGATACTTCGTTATTTTTCGTAAGAAACTACTTGTTTTTGTAACTAAATCCAAATGTTCAGTAGAGCCTACTTAGTTTAACAAAGAGTTTGAAAGAGACGTTGGTAGGTCAAAGAAACTAAATAACATCTTGGTTCAAGTTTTGGACCTCATACTAGAAAAATCCTCGATTTAGGAATCCGTCACTCTTTCGAATGAGTGATACGCTTAACTCTTGTTTGATTTATATCGTAACCTCATTCAAGGTTAATGAACAACACGAGTTTCATCAAATTTATCTGAACTATTTAAAGAATTCCCATTTTCAGTGACTACACAATCACGTATCTTGTTTAGTTTTCGTAACATAACAACGCTGTCGATCCCAAAAATATTTTCTACGAAATATTCAAATTTTATTTAAGGGATATTACAAACTTTCACCAAAATGAACTAATTAATATATTTACTGAATAAGATCAGTAATTGATTAAAATACTAATGATTCGTGAACTTGAAGAGTCACACCGCGTATAGGAAAATAACACGTCAATTGTGTACCCTTGTTATTGTGACGACAAAAACAGTCAACTTTTTGAATCTGTGAAAATATTTTGATATACGTTCGTATTCATTGAGTTTGTGTTCCTGTGCGTGCAGGAAAGAATTCTGTTGGTATCAGCAGAGGTGTGCATTTTAATCTATTTGTATAATACACAGTGGATCTCCATCTCTCTCTATCTGTGTGTTCCCTTCCCATTTCTTTCTAACTAATACTGAAGAAAAATTATTGAACTGAATTCAAAACGGATATACATATAAGCACTGTACTGTAGGTACCAAAGGTGCAGGATTACTATAAAATATGCCATTTTTCCCGTTATAATCCTTCTTCTCCTACACGGCCATGTTACACATCTATTTTATACATTGAATTGGTATTCTGTATATCAATAAATAATTATAAAATTTTGGATATCTTTTTTAAAGGTCACCCTGAAACAAACATTTCAGCAGAGACGATAGCTAACCAGGAATTCTCTCACCGAGGAAGAAGCTTTCTGTGTTAGCCTTGTTGCTTTCACGCAACGCTGTCAATAAAGTGAGTAGGTCAAACGCATAGGACGGCAGGCCAGGTTTGAATATTTAAGTCAATGAATCTGACTCATGTATGCTGAAAATACTGGTAGTTACAGACAGTAACTGATCAGCAGTACAAGTACAGTTTTATAAGAAATAATTATTTTTAAAGCGTGGCCTTTACAAAACCATTATGAGCGAATGCGGGACGCGCTCATAAGCACTTCTGAGTCTGCAGAAACCAGCATCTTTCAATTGATAAAAGTGTCAGGAAAAGTTTGCAGGGCCTGTGCCTAGAAGTTTTTAACTCAAACTGGCAGTTTGAACGAACAGCGTCGTCTGCAAACGCGTTACTTGAAAAAGTTTTGTGCTTCCCACCCAGCCACGCTTGAAGAAATTTCAAACGCTTGAAATATTGTGATAGTTATAGTGAGAAGACATGTACAAATTTCAACTACTTCAATCATTGTTATAAAGAATAACTGGACCTTATGTGAAAATACAAACACCTTTTATCACTATTCATTATTCGTGGATTATTGGTGCGTTTTCAAGTTTCGTGATATGACGTGATAGTTTAGTTTAGGATTATTTGTCAGTAACACATTATTAAATAATTCGGATTGCTCATAATTTAGACCATAGCTTAAAATAAAAAATCATTGCAGTAGAATGAAAGTACAGTATTAGGAAAGGGAAGTATTCTGTGAGAATCTTGTTGGATCATTCTGAGGACCGCAAGGAAACATTTGGGCCATAACATGATCAGTAACTAATATTTTATTCTAAGATAAAACTATACAAGTTAGCATTGACATTCAGCGTGACCACCTCCCCAATGCGTCAAAAAAAGTATGGTAGATAATAAACTTTTTCACGATAAGTTTTCTCAGCTTGAAATTTTGTAACAACTCTAGTAGATCATTTGATGAAATTTTTAAATTTATTAGCGAGTGTACGAATAAAGTATCAAATCACACTATGAGCTATATATTTATCAACTCCATTCATTTATCTAACAACCATTTAGCTGACACCTCGATCTGAGAGGAAGAAAAATGCCCCGTTCACCAGCTTGTGAACACTTTATGGCTTGGGCTTCGCTCTGACGAAAGTTTCATGGGTTTTTCAAGAAGGAAATCTCTCTTCGAGCAACAAGCTTTAACTTGAAATCGTTCTTGCCAGCAAGGAATTTATTACTCGAGTTTGAGGCAGAGACTCTCTAAACTGCTGAACGAAAAAACCTTGAATAACATTATGCTGTTGTAGCTTTATGTGTTTACAGTAACAGACGAGGAGCTAGAAGTTATAAGAGCTAAATTTTAAAACCAGATGTATTGTCAACAGATGCGACATGCCAAATGCTGCTCTGAAGGATAAAAAAAAAATAAAATTGTAGTGATCTCAATGGTGTAAAAAATAACGAGAGGTAAACAAAAACATTCATATATAACGGAATGCTGGAATTTGCATTAAGATTCTCGAAAGAATTGTGGGAACTTAATTCATGCACACGGTAGCTCTAGAAACGACAGTAATTAAACGACGGGAATTTCATTAAATGTGTTAAAGTGACAAGTGGTATCAAGTATACCGGGCATTTCTTTGCATATGCTCGTAGCTTTCTTCCTCTCATTCTTGAACTAGTAGACCCACACGTGAAAAATTTCACGTGTTTTTTACTGAATTTTTCGTTTGATTTGCCAGTGGGTGCGGGCTTTCAAAAGGAGTTTCCACATTGAAGGATGAGCCTTTAGTATTCACAATATGTACATACAATGCTCACAGAACATGTATACACTTCCAAATATTTTTCTATCTTAATCGTCAAAAGTGTGACAGAGAGACGGACCAAGCAAGCAAGCAAGCATGCAACAAACTGTGTATCATCATATAGTGAAATAAGCACAATATCTGTTATGGTGTCTGTGAGTTTCATATTTTTTGTTATTTTTTTAGAATTTCTGATTTTGAAGTGCTTTTGAAGTGTGAAATGTGTAAATTTTACGAATTGCCACGAAAATGTGTACAATAAATGAATAATTATAAATCTATAACTCTTTAAGCACTCGAACTCTAAGTTCTGGTTCTCTACCACCAAAGCAATGGTGAGCCAGTACTCGACATTAAGACGCAGACAAGAGCAACAAAGAAGAACCAATAACCTAAACAAACTTAATACAAGTTATTTAACTGATCGCACCTGTATTTGTTTTTTTTTCTTGGTGAGTTCCTCGACGGTTTCTCACTCTCTCAGATTGTTACTCCTAATAAAACAAGAAAAAGTATTGAATGTCTGTTTTGAGATAAGAGATGTCAGAGAGTTGAAACTGAAGAGAGATCATTATACCTGCATTGAAATACAGGCCGTGTGGCTTAGCGTAAGCAGCGCCATGACAGGATGGAGTTGAACAGGAGTGGCGGAGGATAAAGTGCAGTGACATTAATTAAGTTTATATTATTATTACTAATAACACAGCCTAGTGTTTTTGATCTAGCAGTTTGAGAAAGCATGTCTACACAGGCAATGGCTTCTTTTTGCTATTTCTTCCGAGTTCAAGAAGCTCGATGAAAGCACTAGACCTCTGTGTCTCTGTGACTTGGGTGACCGTACAAAATTGAGCTAGCCAAACGAACCTTGAACAAACATACATCACCTGATAACTTCCAGTTAGGACAGCAGGCCTCGCTCTTGATCAGAGCTTTCCAAAATTGTGTTAATTTCTTCAGGCGTTAGCTACCCACAAAATTTTACAACCCACCCACAGTTGTCGCCAATTACAAGGACACAGTAAAACTAAACTTCTATCTCAATGGGTCAATTCCAGAACATTCGATTTCATATGAATTTATATGATGGAATGTATTATAAATTCTTAGAATGTAACGAGAGAGTGTATTTGAAAGGGGATTATTATCAAAATTAAACATTTTAATTTTTTGATATTTAAAACTACTATTCCCTAATTTAAACTTTAACTATTATTCTAAGTGTAATTTATCCTAAACCTAATTTAACTAACGTCAATTATATCGTTAAAGTTCTAGAATTCTTTGTTGTACCCATTTAAAACCCCCTTACATAATTAACATCAAGTCTAAATACTGCAGGAAGATAAGTAGTCTAGTCTAAACTCTTAATAACTGTTGAACAAACAAACACGTTTTCAAGTCATGACCTACTGCAAAATTTTCATTACCCACTAGTGAGTAATTTATTCACAGTTTGGGAACCTCTGCTTTAGGTACATCGATAACTAAGCTGTATTTTTTGCGTATAAAGTGTCAGCATATGTAATTTACAAGTTTAATTTCAGTGATCATTTATATTTTACTCCACAGTATCGTGTAAGAGAAAGTCGCAAGTATATTACGTCACTATGTTTGGTAGTTTACTCATAATATATCACGAGAAATTGCCTTCGTATTTCTAGGAGCTGACAAACCTGTCACTTGCTTGTGCTGGTGTAAAACACAAGAAAGCAAAGAATCCACATTCATGTGCTTGTAACACTTCAAGTTGTACCATGCGTTTGGGTAACCTGGTAACATGACTTTTTTGGTCACATCATGAAAATATCGAAAATTCAATGACATCAAGAAAAACTAACTCATTTTTTGCTTGTCAATTACCCACTTCCTCATACTCTACACTCATGTATTTTCCCTTCAGACTACCAAGGAGATTTAGAAGTACTGATAGACTGCTTCCTTCTTTTATAACTCTTCTAGTAAGCTAATATCTTCTACAAAAAAATAGGAATTCCATGAATACGCCAAGGTGCTGCTGCATACCATGATGCTCAGCTGCGTGCATAACAACGACGCTTCCTTCCCCTGCTTCCTAAATCCTCCGATCATCCCTGGGCTGCTATGCAAAACATGCGTTGAGAAAAATTCCTTGCAAGATTCGTACAAATCCAAGCAGACTCGTGAACAAGATCTTGCTGGCCTCGCTTTGCCGTTATGCCAACAAGCTGGAGCTGCAAAATGTACCCACCATCCCAGGATTACACGGAACACGTTTTTTGAGCTAATAATGGCCAAAGTCCTTTTGTATACTGATCTGCTGAGTGGTTGTTAAAAGCTAGGCAACGAATGAAACACTGAAACTAATTACAAATTATTTCCCAGTTTTTGAGATATTGCTGAAATGCATTTTTCATAAGTGTATCAGTACACAATGATATTAATTGAATTACTGTGTTTATGGTGCATCAATATTGCAGCAAAACATTTATTATGCTATTAAGGATATTAATTGGTAATAAAACAGGGTCGGCAGCACTGCATGCAAAACTCTAGCTGCAGGGGCGAGAGTGAGGATAACTTTTGATACTTAAAATGGCCACGTTTTTATTAAAAGAACAGCGTGTAACCTTTTGTTTTCTCCGTTTGCGTGGTGTAAAACCGATTAAATTTTACTGCAAGTTGAGTAAGGCATGTGGTGATGGTGTCATGGATGTGTCTAATGAGCGTTCGTGGGTGCAACAGTTCAAAGAAGGCAGAACGTCGTGTGACAAACCAAGACAATCTCGGCCTTGCATCAACCAGTCAGATGACATGATCAAACGTATGGAGAAAGTTGTTGCGGAGGATCGCCGAATGAGTGTGGGACGCATTGCCTCCAAAGTTGGCATCGCTGTGAGATCTGTGGGCATAATCCTGCATGAAAACCTGAAAATGCGAAAAGTGTCCTCCAGGTGGGTGCCACGAATGCTGACGGACGACCACAACGCTGCGCGCGTGACATGTAGTCAGACAATGTTGACGAGTGATGATGGCTTGAATGAGACTTTCTTTTCATGGATTGTAACTATGGATGAGACATGGGTGTCGTTTTTCAATCATGAAACGAAGTTTCAGTCAGCTCAAAGGAAGCACAGACACAGACGCCTCATGCCATTTTAAGCATCAGAAACAGACCTCGCTCACGCCCTTGCAACTAGAGTTCTGTGCACGATATAGTGCTGCCATTTTTGTCCCGTATTTACTACGAATGCATGCATATTTGAAAACAAAACACATGTTTTTATCTATTTTCAGTCCTGAGAAAAACAAAAAAAACATCGGAGGTGTTATAACTTGAATATACCTCGTACTCACAGCATGATACTATTTTAAAATTTCCCAGTAGTATTATTTATAACAGTAGAATAACGAAACATCATAAAATTAAAATATGATATCCGATAAAAGTTCACACCAAAAATAAACAAGCCAAATATATCATTTAAGCTGATCAACAAACTGTCTCGCGAGACCAATTTTTTAAGCTGTCCAGGCCACTGTACTTCATCTGGAGGAAGCTTCTCTTATGAGACATTTTTTTGCGAGTTTCCTGAGTACAATTACGCGTAAGCCTCCAGCAGTAATCGGTCATCATGCAGACGTTCCATCAGCCGTGGTACCACTCCTCCATATTCTTGGTCTCTTAGTTGAAACATGGCCCATCAAAATTCCTGCCTTCAGTTTTTCATAACTTAGACCAGGAAATTCTGAGAAGATATAACTAAAAGAGCCACCATCTCGATACAACACTTTTAGAAATTGTTTCATCAGGCCCAGCTTGGTGTGTAGTCGGGGTACGTTGAGTCGCCCACGGTGAACCAGCAGTTCAGTTTTGGCATCTTTCTCTCCACAAAAAAACTCCTCATGAATTGGTCATTCCTTCTTTTCACAGAGCTGATCTCTGGTTCTGCAGTCCCATACACAAATTAAACAACGATACTCATTAACCCCTTTGTCATCCTAACAAAAATGTAACTATTTTTAAATTCGCACAGCTGATCCATTTATGTTTATCATAACATTTTTTTGTAGAACTATTTATGCACTTATGTAGCGTTCTTTCAGCATCACTGAATAGCCAATTGGGACACAACTAAACTTGTCATCATTGTGCAGCTATACACGCTTCATACTTCATTTAAAGCTGTCAGGAAATCTTTGTTTCCCCTCTCGATTGTTTGAAGGCAGTGTCATTGCCGAAATAATGTCTTGAATGTTGTTACAAAAAACATTCATATTCTTCACTGAAATATCTAGTAAGTTCCTCGTTTCTGCTACAGTAAAATATTATCTCAGTGGCAGAATAAAACACATTGTATTCCCTCAGACTGGAGGCCAGAATCTTGGCTGCCTCTTTTGACAAAGCTAATCCCTAACCAAGTCATCCAGCTGTCCTTGTCTGAAAAATATTACTTTCGTAGTTTGAAAATTTTCTAAATACGAATCGTGAATACTAATACTAATACTACTGCTGTAGCTGCTGCTGTCAGAATCTTCATTCATTGTCTCTGCAATACTTTTTGTCTTCATCTAGCTCAAGATCAGTCAGGGAAGTAAAAGTTGCAAAGGGAGCATCACTACAATGTGCAGCTGGCCGTCCTGCAGATTCTATATTATGATAATGCCCACTACTTCTTGTGACTGGTCTATCCAGACATGCTCACAAACCAGAAGTAGCAATCGTCATTATGGTTTTTGGGCTCTCACTGCACCATCGGTACCCCAAACTTCACAAACTTGACATTACCTTGGGACCACAAGCGAAGAGTTTCCGTATAATTCTTACACAGTTTTTGAAGGGCCCATAACTTATCTTGGTCCCCAAGCGTTACACCTAAGTAAGCTTGATATGACTTTCTGGTGAAATCGCTGACATCGAAACAATGTTTCTTGGCCGTGTATTCGCCACATATACCGTAGAAAACGTCAGGGTTATTATAGCAATGTCTACGCTATGAAGACATCATAGTACCAGTGTCAATCCTGCCACAGAACTAGTAGCTGCAGATTGGCAGTAGTTATTTTCCCTCTATTTGGCCAATAGTGCCTAAAACAAGAGCAAAGGCATTAGTAGTTGTTCCCTAATATCTAAAGACGTATACAATTTTAATACGAAGCAGGGAGTAAAAAGAGCAAATCGAGCATGTTCAGAGAAAATCAAATCATCGAAATCTATTGAAATCCAATGTCTTGAAAAAGAAAGCCAACTCACCAAAAGTACGTGCATTTTTTAATTGAACGACCCTGATTTACCGTAAAAATATTCTAAGGACCAGTACCTTATGACAAAATATTTTTTTGTTCCCCAATAATTACCAGTAATGGAAAATGAGACCTGAAATTATTTTTGTTCTGCCGTACATATTTCAATACATTTCGTGCAGCGTAGGTCTCGTTTCAATGAATATATCCAGTCCAGTGTAATTATCACGCACAAGTGTAATGTACACCAAAAATCTTAGAAATTAAATAATAAGTTTTGATCTAGCAACTTGGCCAAGTTCACGACTTAGTTAGACCTCGTCGAGAGGTTTTCCTAGAAATTTCGAAACTTGTGGGGAAACTCGTTGACAGATTCTCGTCAGCAGTCAATCTCCCGTCCGTCCTGCAACCCTTGTAACTAATTTTCAATTACGTATTTGTTTCTGTCTGTGAGATTGAAGCTCTTCTCTACTTCGAGTTTGCAGTGGTCTGCATGAAGAACGCTCTGTCATACTCTTTCTGTCTTCCTTTTCCCCTCCTCCTCCTTCTTTTTTTCTCGTATTCCTAATGCACATCCACCTTCTTTTTGTTTTACTTTTCTTCCTCCTCTTCCTCCACTACAAATAACGAATACAGCAGCTGTAAATTATTTTCCACACTTATCAATAACTAACACAGCAGCCGTAAGTTGTTCTTCACAAGTCTCAATAACGAACACAGCGACTGTCAGGTATTGTTCACAGGTCCCAATAACGAACACAGAAACTGCAAGTTATTTTCCACAAGATTCAATAACGAACACAGAAACTGCAAGTTGTTTTCCACAAGATTCAATAACGAACACAGAAACTGCAAGTTGTTTTCCACAAGTTTCAATAACGAACGCAGCAGCTGTAAGTTATTTTCCACAAGTTTCAATAACGAACGCAGTAGCTGTAAGTTATTTTCCATAAAATTCAATAACGAACGCAGGAGCTGTAAGTTATTTTCCACAAGTTTCAATAACGAACGCAGCAGCTGTAAATTATTTTCCACAAGTCTCAATAACGAACACAGCAGCTGTAAGTGATTTTCCACAAGTTTCAATAACGAACGCAGTAGCTGTAAGTTATTTTTTAAAATTTTCAATAACGAACGCAGCAGCTGTAAGTTATTTTCCACAAGTCTCTATAACGAACACAGCAGCTGCCAGGTATTGTTCACAGGTCTCAATAACGAACACAGCGACTGTCAGGTGTTGTTCACAGGTCTCAATAACGAACACAGAAACTGTCAAGTATTGTTCACAGGTCTCAATAACGAACGCAGCAGCTGTAAGTTATTTTCCACAAGTTTCAATTACGAACGCAGCAGCTGTAAGTTGTGATTCACCTGCAGTTTAATAACACTAAGCTCTCCGGCCTGAACACAGATGTCACAGCTGTCATGAAGGGACAGCACGCTGACAGCAGCTGTGTTGTTACATTTGCAATTGCTTGGCATGTTGCAGCAGCAATGTGAGCTTCAGAACAAATATTCAGTATTATTAAAACAGGATATGTTTACTGTAACCTTAAACGCGATGCGTGTTCTACTGAAGCTACAAATGCGCTTAGAATGTTGTGAAAGAGGGTTGTAACTGAACTAAGTGAATAATAGAGAGTATGAAAAAAGTATGCATGAGCTTCTTTAAGAAATTTTATCAATGAAAATAATGAATAAGCTCTAATTTTTAATAATTGAGACCCAAATAATTTTTTAATACTTTGATATACGTAAAGTAATATTATTATTCGTCAATATATGAAAATATTGTTTTAAAATATGATTTGAGGGGAATGTTAATAGAAATTACATGAAGGGAGAAAAAGGTAGAACTTTTTGCAATTCATACCAAAACACAAGAAAAACAATGCTCGAGCGTCAACGTTTACACTGCTGGTAAAAATTTACTTTAACAGAAAAAAAATCTCTTAACACATATCAAGGGTCAGTGTAAAAAAATTTTTAATAGAAAAGATTTTGTGAAAATGTTGTACCTAATATTTTATTCGCCAGGAAATGAAAAACATTTCATTATGCCTGGTCATAATTATAAGACTAAGATTGAAATACAGTTTTGTTTGGTAAATGTAAATAAATCAGACAGTTACATGGAAGAGCTGATTTAAGGATGTGCGTGGCTAATTACTAACACTCGATTAATTTCTACGTGGCTAGAGGACAAGTTTAAACAGATTATGAGCGTGGCATGTCACATAGAGTAGTTACAAGTGAACAAAATAAAAGTAAAACTGTCATTACAAAGTTCTTGAAAAATCCTATTGAATATGGAACGAAAAAGTGACCGGTCGCACCCAAAAAGATCACTCATGCTCTTGAAAGACGAATAAGAAGGGAGGTTAAGAAAAACATAAGCACAACTTCAAGGCAAATAAAGGCAAATATTGATAAAGACTGTAGTTCTCGTACAATTCGGCGACAGAAAAATAACAAGGGTTTTAATAAATTGAAACGATTGCACAAACGATCTTCTTCTTCGCCATTAAGCCTCCTGCATGCAATTTACTGCAGATTACCAAACATTAGATATAGAAAAACGGAAAAAAGTGCTGTTTTCCTGCGAGAAAAAATTTAGCCTCGATAGCCCTGATGGGTTTCAACACAACTGGCATGACAAATCTGTTCCAAATGAAACTTATTCTTCAAGGCATAGCGGAGGAGGATCACTGATGGTGTAGGGAGCTTTTTATTTAGAAGGGACGCTTGAGTGACAGCTTGTGGAAGGTCGCCAAATGTCGGCCGGATGCGTCACCATGCTTGGACGTACTTCTATCCTCACTGAGTGTCCCAGGATGTGTGGAGAAAACTGAATTTTCCAAAAAGACACTGCAGCAATCCCCAACGCTCGCCATTTGAAACAGTTCTTTGGTGTCAGTAATTTTCAACTCTTGACCATCTACCTTGTACTCCAGTTCTCAACCCGATCAAAAATCTTTGGGGATGGATGGTCAAAGAAGTTTTTGAAGATAGATTACAATTTGAGACCAAAGAGGGTCTTCGTAAGGCTGTGTTCGATACTTGGGGCAAAGTCCCAGTGGATCTCGTATAAAAGCTTGTAACCAGCATGCCCAAGCAAATTTTTCAAGTAATCAATAATAATGGAAAATACTCTAGTTATTAGAATGTTTTTGTAACGTTCTGTGTAAACCTATTCAGAAATTTATTGATTGGTCTTATGATTTTTACCAGCTAATTTAGCTAAAGCTTCATTTCTGTTCTTTCCGTGCTAAAATGTTAAGGGATCTACTTGTGTGCTTATCCATTATTTATCTAACCTACATTACAATTGTGGAGAAAATTTTTATTTCAAGCTGTTCAAAATATGATTCAAATTTTGGTACTTCGTAACTGGTCTTATAATTTTGAACAGCAGTGTATGTAAAATCAACATTCAGGTTTTAGAAAACTGAACCCAAAGACTACCACCATAAAGTCAGCACTTTAGGTGCGTTGCTAACTGTAAGATTATTACGCAAAAGCGTTTGAAAAAAAACCGGGTGTCCTCCAGAAGTGTATTCTCTTGTTGACTGTCCATTACTGGGTGAAAGGCTAGACTGGAAAGAGTTTACTGTAGTATTAATAATATATAATAATATTTAAAATAATAATATTTTAATAATAATATTAATTAAATAATAGTATTTAATTTTCTTAAATTCAATCTTACGTTTGTTATTTACTAGTAACTTTTTTCTTGTTTACTAGTAACTTATTAAATTATGATCTCTGCCAATAAACACCTAAATCAAAACCAAATATATGAATAATGAGCAGTCAAAAAATGACTACATTTTTTTTGGGACACCCTATATTTAATCAAATGAGGAAGTAGCGAGTTAAATTCGTAAGCATTGACAACAAAGGAAACTTGCGTTACGTTTCCTTAAGCGTCCTTACGTCTTAACCCATTTATGGCTTAGAGGATCATACATGTCGGGTGTGCGAAAAAAACATTACCTCTATGAGACATTGAGCGATAAATTTTATCACGAATGTTATATCATTATAAATTGACTAATTTTAAATTTGAATGTGCTATCTATGGTATTATTATATAATGTTTGTTTCACACAATTATTAAATAATATCACCTATCTTTATTAAGTGTACAATTTATTCACTATAAAATATCTAATAAAGGTACACACAGGTCGATAACATGAGAGAAGCGCCGGAACAGGAAGGGCCGTCCTAATTTACCTAACTTGCCGCTTAAGCGAGCGTTCAAACTAGCATCAAACTTTGCGTAGAAAACGACCGACAATGAACCCAACAAAGTTTGGGCGCACTGTTAAACTGAGCCACAAAGTTACGCCTAACTTCGAAGGGTGCATCATATGAACGTCTCATTAGACCTCGAATGAGTAACACGATCGCAGAATTCTCGTCATTTGGGCGCCACCGAGCGTGAAGTCGCCGCTGCATTCTGAGGCTGATGCTCCGTCCCATTTTTTCTTCAGGAAATTTTGGTTCTGTAGAGTTACGCTTTCATTAACTTCTTATTCATTTCTAAAAGGTTTTTTCTATTGATATTAATTCCTTCAGGCATGAAGTTGAGTAATTGATTCTTTCGGGCATGAAACCGAATAACTGATTCCTTCAGGCATGAACTAGAATAATTGATTCCAGCGTACAACCTATTCAATTTTTTAGAAGGATCCCTAATGCTTTATAACAGTTCTAAAAAAATGAAAAAAATTGGAACCATAGTTGCACTGCGATTGTAATCATGAAACTGTTTTCGAATTCCAATTCTCTGTTAAATTGAAAGCAGATTGTGATAAATTGGAACTGAGCAGCTGACAATTATATTTACTCCCAAGATCCTCATTTTAAAGAGCACAATAACCTGACGTTTAATTAACATCTAATACGTACGTTCTCATTCTAATTCTGTGTTGTGGTACGGTAACATGAAGTATTTAGTGGGTTTTGTGTAGGTGTTTTCAATTCTAAAAAGAGTTTTCAGCCAATGTTATAATACTGTTTTATTAAGATTTATGTGAAATCATTTCCAATAGTTTTGCTCGCCTATTCTGCAAGAAATTCATGAATTTTATTTGATATGTATTAATCTGATACTTGTTCTGTGTATACATATTATTTTATCATTTCCCTGATGTGATATATACATGTATATATATATATATATATATATATATATATCATTTAATAAGTTAGGATAAAATCACTTGCAGCAGCACCTTCCTACCTGTGACATGTACGTTTTATTTGTTACATATATCTATCACTTACCTTCAAATCTTGTCTGGTAGTAGAAATACATTTGCTACAATTCTTTTCCTTTGACAGTTTGAGCAACATCCCTTCTCTGGTCATATTTGTTAGCACTGTCACTCATGAGAGGGGTTGATTTATTTCTCTACTTCGATGGCTTCATAACTTCTGTAGAGTAGAAGGTCGTGGATAAATGCTTTCCTTCGTACTCGTATCTGACCAACATCAGAACACAATACTCTACTACAAACCCCAAAATTTTGGAATTCCCAACGCTCTAAGTATTTCAATAATTTGATTAGGTTCGAAGGCCCATGACATTTTCCTCTGAAGCAAATTAATCTAACAGGTATAGTGTAATTTATTGCCCACAAATAAACGCGCCGATAGTTCTCCATTCGATTCCATTAATTACATATGCAAAGCGTAATTGAATGCGAAAATACACCACTGGTAGAAAGGGTTTCATCTCTCGTAATTGTCTGCTCTAAACTTTGACAAGGAAGGCTTCGCAGCAACATCAATTGAAAGCGAAGCACATCCTACAACTCATTAATCGGTATTCAAATGAATTGTGGAATCCCAGTTAGTGGATGTTTTAATTACTGTGGGCCAAGCAGTACTATGTATGTTTTCTTTCTTCGGAGCAACAGTCCCTGTTCTTTGTGGAAACTAAAGTTAGTTCAAATTTCAGATCATATGAGCCATTGAAATGACATTCGAGTGACGGCATAGGAATGTTTCCATAGATGCTTTATGCATAAAAGAAGCCCTCTACCTGGGCTCACGTAGGAATATTTTGGGTCCGGCCAGCGTTAGCTTCTTTTTTACTGAGTTGTGAAATAAAGTCTAACTCAAATACGGTCAGAAAATCTCTAAAATGAGACATGGGTCGAAAGTTGGAATTGTTTTAGCCAACCTGTTCTACGTGTGAAAAAAATTCATAAATATCCCCCCAGACATTATGAGTACACTTTTTTATCCTCATGCCGCTAAGTGTTCAAAGTGATACCTCTACTTCAACTTATTAAACAATACAGCCTACAAAATGTTTCAATGGAGAGTATTCTATCAAAATCATGCGCTGTTTCTGAGCGGATAAATTCTTATCGGTTCGTAATGGAGTTCATGAATATCTACAAGTTTTAAAAAATTACTATCTGAAGCTTCGCGGGACCTTCTCTTTGTCTGGAAACTCCGGCACATTTTTCCACAGGGGCACCAATTACCGAAGAATTATTAGCTCACTACGTAAAAGTTGCCTTAAATTTGGCCCGGCGAAAGTTTTTCGGGCCAATGGAAGGCATTATAACTTTGAGTGGTGCAGTTGCAGCTGAGGTACCTCAACTTCAGGGAAGGTACTTTTGCGCTGAATTAAACACAGACTTCACCTATTGGCAGTATGAGCTCGTTTAACTATTAAATTGAGGCACAAGATTCTATTTAACTCCATAGAATTCAATGAAGAGAATTCGTAGGACAGCTAATCGTACGATTTTTATTTTGAATGCTGTTTTGTAATACATATGATTCTCAGGATTCCTGAACATTATTTGCATAACCCTTACGGGAATCGAGGTGTGTGGAATCCACAAACTTTAATTTTAAGGCAACTGCTCCTGCACTGTCAACTAAAGTCTATATCAGCTATTGGAATTTGAAAACATTCCTTACAAAACATATGAAACAAGTGACCGCCATTTTTCCTTTGCGAATTGTGCAATTTTATTCTTTGATCAGGGAAGACCGAGAAACTGTGATAAAATTGCTGCATGACATTACAGGATCAGGGTTTGACATCTATGAAGGTATGACTACCACTCAACATATAACAGTTTGCTTTGAGCAAGTATTTATGAAGTCAAATGAAGACACAACTCACTATGGAATTATTCATTAAAATTTTTTTTTATAATTGCTGTTCAATATTTTTCCAACATACAGTAAATTTACGTGGTTATAAAGCACAACCTCTGTGAAAATACATAAAAATTATTTCCATTTTTATTGTTTCATGTACAAGATTCATTTTGTTATTTATTAGATTTAAAGTTAAACTAGTTGCTATGAATTACTTTCATCGGGGTCATTGACAGAGCGTTCATGAAATTCTGCATTTACTATGCGAATAACACCAAGAAAGTTGATGTACAGACTCGAAAAACACATGAATTTTGGGGGGCACTTTTAAATTCCATATCCGTTCTAGAACCTAAATTCATCGCAAAACGAATATCACTCCACAGTATCTACCCCTTTTGTGTGCAAATATTGCTTGGGTTTGATTTACTTAAGGGTTCCAGTATTGCATTTGAAGCGCTTCATATTATTTAACAGTAGCTGTTAATTGGTTCATAAAAGAACAGAATACTCAAAATTTTGACCAGAAATTTAATTAACATCTTATACATGTCAGTGTTTATATTATAAGAACCATTTTTTGAGATGGACTTCAACATTATTAGTTATTTACGTTAAGGATAGAAAATTTTGAATATACAAGTTAAGATTTCGTCAAAGTTTCAAATTCTAGACACGAAAAATAGAAGAACTTTGAACAAATTTCGTTACACAGTGGTGTTTTTGACTTTATTTTTGCATCGAATGAAAAGCTAAGTTAGAATTATAAAATTGAACCGTTGATGAACGATTATTAGAAAAAACTTTTGCAATCGCGTATATTTTTAACTTTTTATAAATTCGCTCAGTGAACCTTTCAAATAAGCGTTTTTGCAGGTAATTTACTTTACATTCTAAAATTATAAAGAATTTAACTATCAGACACTCAGGCCTGAGCGAGTTTCCTTGGCTTGCAGAATTGCCACTTACCCTCGTGGCAACCCACTACCCAGAGTTGCCACTTACCCTCGTGGCAACCCACTACCCAGAGTTGCCACTTACCCTCGTGGCAACCCACTACCCAGAGTTGCCACTTACCCTCGTGACAACCCACTACCCAGAATTGCCACTTACCCTCGCGGCAACCCACTACCCAGAGTTGCCACTTACCCTCGTGACAACCCACTACCCAGAATTGCCACTTATCCTCGTGACAACCCACTACCCAGAGTTGCCACTTACCCTCGTGACAACCCACTACCCAGAGTTGCCACTTACCTTCGCGACAACCCACTACCCAGAGTTACCACTTACCCTCGTGACAACCCACTACCCAGAGTTACCACTTATGCTTATATTAACCCACTGGGCAAAATTACCACTTACCTTCGCTTCAGCTAGTCAGAGTTACTACTTATCAGAGTTACATCACCAGCTTGGTCGACTGGTGAGCGAATCTGCTTGCGAGCAGAAAGACCCGGGTTCGAATCCCGCTGCCGACATGGTTGACGCGGCTAAAAATACGGCATGGGACTTGGGTAAACAACCGAATAATTATTGAAGTAATTATCCGACCCAAGAATGGACCAGAAGGTTCGTTCCTATAGCCTCATTCTATTCTATTCTATTCTATTCTTATATTCGTGGCAATCACTACCTTGAGTTGCTACGTTGCCAAATGCCACAAACACTATTTCAGTGCCTTTTTTAATGTATTATTACTCTTCAAGCTGCGCCATTTATTGTAGAATTTTGATGGTATGTTTTAGAACATAAATTAAGCATGCCTAATTTTTTAAACAGGTATACCTTATTATTTTATCATCAGGGTAAGAGAAATCCTTAATGTAAGGTTCTGTATACTCCTTTTAAGGAGTATGCAAACGAGATTTGCCACATGAGTTCTGGATCCTTAAAATTTTAAATGATATCAAGGATTTACGATTTTCAAATCTACAAGTCTAGCAATACACTTTTTATTCGAATCCTTTCGCTGTAATCATTGAATCGAAAGAATTATTGTTCTTTTTCCATAATGTATTTTATGATAGAGATGGTGATTTCAGAATTCCCTGCAAGTCATAATATATGTAGTTACAAATAGGACGAGCAATGCATAATTGTTCTCGAGTTATGTAGTAAGAATATTCACTTAGCGAACGAAAACTGGGGCTTACTTTCTTTGTTGAATAATTTTTTTTTGACAGCAGATTCCTGTGTTTGCCTATCATTAATTTCACTTCTTGGTTCTCGAGTTTCAGACAAATGATATGCAAAAGCCATTCATACTTGAATAACAGGCCAGCCGAACTCGAACTAAAACTTTTTGAACGTATTCCAGACATTTAATAATTAATTTCAAATCGGCGGTTTTCGAGAGGATGAGTAACATAATATTTTCAGCTTGCAATGAGTATTTCATTTTTTACTTTATTCTTCATTAAACAAATAATAAATTGTTGTTCAGATATTCAAAACTACAGTTGCATGAAAATAAAAATAAAGTCTAGGATAAATACAGAAGCAATTTTAATTTTAATTAATATTTTCATTATAAATGCTTGAGATAATCGTGCAGTAACTTGAAAATTGTCTACATGGACTTCTCAATACTAGTCTAAAATCAAAATATGACTAAAGTGAACTTACAATCGAAAACTCTACATCAAAAATGCAAAAAGATACTAACTCATCCCATTTAATTGATGTCATAAGATTAATTTAAGTACATGACTATATGAATAAAACAGCAAATAGTTTACTGAATATTGTTTACACATAAATTAATGTACTATACTGTTTGAACGTAGCTAAAATATCATTCATTTATGTATTTTAACAGCAAAACAGTTACCTTGGCCATACATGCATATGATAACGTTGTTCAAATGGTTTTTGTACTTAACGAACAGCAATTAACGTGAAGCTTTAAGATATAGTACTTTTTATTATTAATGTAGAATGCTAGTTTTGCTACATTCATGAGTTGAAATAATTTTTGATGGCATGCACAGAGCTTATTAATCCTCTGAAAAAATGTTTGAACAAAAATTTATGGCCAAAATTATAATAGTATACATAATTTAATATATGTTCGTTTTTTCCTAAAGATTTCTTTTTAATTTATAAACGAGTTTTAAAACATCCGACTAAGTATTCCTAATATTTTTTTTCAACACGTTTATCGTTATCACATTGACTTAAAACACGATTAAATATAAATTTTCAGGGCATTAAGATGAAAATTGGACCTGAGCTAATTGACAACTATCTATATCATTTTGTCCTTAGCTTAAAATGCATAGCCATTGAAATAGAATACAGTTACGTGTCTGTAAAGCGACAGTACTTTGAATATGATCATGTTTTTCAAATTACAAAACAAGCTGCACGTTTCACACCGATACATTAGTGAAGGATTCTACTTATATAGTAGACAGTTTATCTCCATCTCTCTTTAACTATCCCTCTCTCTCTATCTTTCTATCTGTGAGTGTTCATCCCATATCTTCCTATCTATTAGTGATAAAAATGTTTCGAACTAAAATCAGAACGGGTATACATGTATTATAAACATTGTAGTGTGGGTACAACAAAATACGCTATTTTTTCCGTCATTAGCCTCCTTTTCCACCACGACCATGTTAGTGTAGATAAAATACAGAATGGAGGTCCTTTATATATTCACGAAAAACATTCAGGTTCAGATAATAACACGGGAACAACTGAAAAAATGTATTTTATTTCATAGATCCTTGATTTTGTCACTTGTGTACCTTGAAATTTCTACAGGTGCTATCTAGGCTATATTATCAGTAGATAAGAAAACAGAACGGAAGTTCTGTATAAATCCATGAAAACTATTCATTTAAAACTTAATGATTCGTCGTAAATCTCTAATACGTTCATCTTTATAATAATTTTAAATTATTTAAATGTAATCAAACTTAAAAAGCAATTATCAACCAAAAAATCCTTAATTTAATTCCTTTTAAACTGTGGAATTTCCACGGGAACTTATCTAGTATTCATAAAAGCAACACTGAGCTTGTTCTACAATACATCTATATAAGATAAATTTGCTAGCTTGATGCGTAGAACAAGAGTTGGCACAGTTGAATAGTTAGCTAAATATCAGCTGTAATATCAGTACACTATTCATACAATTTGTTTTAGTTTACGATCATATTAAAAATATCAGGATATATGATATCCGTAAGTTAAATTTCAGTTGTAATATCCGTAGACTATTCGTGCAGGTTCCCATTTTTGCCTGACATAAGCTAGGAGTAAGTTAAATATCAGTTGTAATATCCGTAGACTATGGCATACTTTTCAGCACATGATCATAACAAGAAATTAAAAATACACCTACAATTAACAGCATTGAAAAAAAATTCAACCAGACAGAATGTCACCATAACCCTCATTTTTATTCAATCAAGATTTTTCTATGAAAGTTTTTTTGAAATAAAACTGATCAATAAAGTTACGACTTAGCTGTCACTTTCGCTGTCAAAAGTAGCTTTTGTGTCTGAGATGAACACAAATTTCTAGTAGTAAAAGAAAAGACTGGAATTAATATGGACAATAGGCACTTTAAGTAAGATCATGGAATCACTAAGCCCCATGCATAAACAAGGTTTGATGAAAAAATTGAGCTGAAAAGTATTTATCCATTTAGTCGTAGAGATATTTATAGGCCTCAATAAGTTATCATCTCAGTAGTCTTTTTTTAGGGATGTAAGCTCAAGGTACTGAAGACACCTTTCATAAGTGAGATTACAGAGTACAAGAATCATCTTCATTGCTTTATGCTGATTTTTTTCCAAGATGGAAGGTTGGAGACCACAGTTGCACTGCATATTCTAGGTGTAGGGGCATTAAGGATTTATAGAGCAGTAATAAAATGTTTTTCAACTTCTATTCAAAGCTTCTTGCAATGAAACCATGGATCCTAGTGGCCTTTCTGACACTTTTTTGCACTTGTTTGTCATGTTTGAGATTTTCAGTGATAATGAAACTAAGATCTATTTGTTGCTGTGCTGCTTAAATAGGTGTGTCGTCCGTCGTATGTTGGAAATGCTGATTATTAGTACCAACGAGCATGACTGAACATTTGTTAATGTTGAAGCTCATTCACCAGGTTTCTGTCCATTAAAGTAGCTTATTAAGGTTTGATTGAATAGTCTTTCTGTCTCTTTCGGTGTACGCCCTGTGAGAAAGTTTTGAGTCGTCAGCAAATTTGTTGATTTTACCGATAATCTCGACGTTAAGATTGGTGATGCAGATGATAAAGAGGAGCGAGCCTAAAACGCTCCCTTGGAGACTCCTGATGTCCCATGCGTTAGATCACTGGCTTGATCATGAATCATCACTCGCTGAGTGCAAGCAATGACAGAGTTTCTTATCCACCAAGAGTGTAGCCCTGTATTAAATGCACTTCTACTTTGGCAACTAGACTTTCGTGTGGAAGTTAGTCGAAGGCTGTTTGAAAGTCGAGGTAAACAAGGTCTACGGTCTTTGTACAGTCGTATACGTGGTTGATTTTTCAAAAAAGTTGCGAGGTTAGTTAGACAGTTACGCTTTTCCCTGAATCCGTACTGGGTGCCATTAATCATATTTTGGGCACGGAGGTGTTTTGTTATGCTGATTTTGAGTAATCTTTCTGTTATTTTACTGATTACAGGTGTGATTGATTAGGCAATAGTTGAGTACATAGACTAAATTAAATCACCGCACTACTGATAGGAAAAAATTATGAGTACTAATAGTCTCAGTCATATTTTGTAAATAATAGTCATATAGTGGATTTCAATATGAATTTTACCTTCAACATCGAAAAATAATGTAGGGAAAGGGCTAGCTTACTTCGTCTTTCAGTTTAATTTTACCATGATCATGTGTATAGAGGGATATTATAATTTATTAAACAACCTTGAGCTGAAATATTCATCACTCTCCTTAATTGTCATGTAGATTTTAAAATATTTTCAAATTTCATACTGTGCATTTTGAGCATCATTAATGAATACTTAGTTCACTTATTTCATGATAAATATCATTTTAATAGGAATTTAAAATTTTGGAGATGAATGAATTAGATTGTTTTATTTTAAAAATGAGTTAAAATATTCAAAGTTGCTGAATTTTGATCTATGAAGTAATATACAGGAAACTCTGTAATCATGGTTTAAACTCTTTGAAAGTTGTATTTAATTTCGTTTTTTACAGCTTAAACATCACAAAAAATTACACCAATTATTTTGACATATAGACTGTTATATTTATAACATTCAATCAAAAGAAATGTTGACGTGACAAAAATGATGTCGTGACCGTTGGGCGTTACGATTTGAATGGTTGAATGTTTGTTGAAACACACATTACTCTACAATCGTGAAGGGAATGAATATTGACCTATGATAATTAGTCTACACAGAACACATGCCCTTATACTCTTGAGTCTTTCCATATTAATAATGCAGAAATGGGATTAGAAACTGAACACCGTTCCCATTCATAGTCTATTTTTCGTCTCTGAATTGATAAAAAAGGTAAAGCAATGATGATATCACTGGGTTTCACACACGTTTTAGAACACTGAGGCGAAATATTTTAAAATTTCAAATAATGCACATTTGGCTGTAAACTGAATATGCTCTACTTGTGACTTTGAACTTTTATTGCTTTGTAATATCGTGATTGCAAACAGTTAGTATTTTCAATAGCCTACATTTCTGTCAAAAGAACTGAAGAAAGTAGTCGCTTATAGTGCATATAATTTCTTAGTTGTTTTTTAAAACTTTCCAGTCCTACTATTGGAGTTTCTCCCTGATCTACCATCAAAGTTCGATGTCGAGTTAAAACTTTGTGGCATAATATGCTACTTATGCTTTTAGGCCCTCCATGTTGTTGCAGAGCAAATAAGGCATGAACAGAGTTTGCTTAGTATCAATTATTAAGTAATACGATTTGTGTGATGACAATAGGAAATGCAGATGTTGGTCCTAAATTATCTGGACATTTTCAGTTTCTATTGGTTGTTTATTCGGCTAGCCAGGTGCCCTTAGAATAAACTGATGCCAAAACATGGTCTATTGAATGACTATTAATTCTGAAAGCCATTGAAAATTAATTTTTTGCTGAGCTGTGAATTTACTGAGGAAACAGGATCGATCAGAATTTGCCTCAAATGTTAATTCATCCTTGTCCAGAACTGATGGTGCATTTTCAATCCTTCACATTCTTTACAAGCTTGCATGCTTGAAAACAAGATATTTAAACAAGAAAATACGAATTCAATGTAAATTTAAAGTTCTTTAAAATGCCTACAAATAGCGATATTCGAAAGTTTCAAGTTTTTTTAAATGATGTGCTACTGTTGGCCTTCTTATCAGTCATAAAAATAACCTCACAAGTGACAAAGTCAGCCCAAGACTCAGTAAATTTGTTAATTCACTGGTAAAATACATTTATAAGAGCGTATGGAGGTGGTGGGGAAATAAATATGTCTACATTTAAAACACTATAACATAAGAAATAAATATGATGGATTTCAATTTTCTTTCTTTTACGATGGAAAATTCTGCGTAAGAAACAATGCAGAGCTCAATTTCAATATACTTCAGTTCTAGAGGACGATGTCTGCCGACTACAACGTTTCCCTTCTTCCTTTTCCGAAGTTTGAATAGAGCCCTGCAGTGAACAATGCCTGACCTTTCTTGCTGCTTAGGAGCAAATGAACTACACTACACCGGAGTAAGTCTCACCCAACGACTTTGTTATGGCTTCACAAACCATTGAGCTCCCTCAAAATACATTGGATCAGACCCAAGCTTTGTTTTATACTCCCGTCGACGAGTATCAAGCTCGCAGCGTGAAGTTTGAAGGATGTAGCGCAAGCAGCCTCGACTCCGAGGGAATAAACAAAAGATACTTTCTGCATGGAGCCCAGGCTTTTCTTCAGGCTGGTGCATACTGAAGTGAAATAATGGATGTGAATCCTGAAAATACCAAAGCAAAGGATCTTTTCCGATAGACTTAATAGAGTTGGAAAAGCAGAAAATTATTTTCGTTGCGTTAGAACGTAGTGCAACAATTCATTTTATCTTAAAAAATACTTTAATAAATATATCTTGAGTCTGACACTATGTGGTGATAGAAATCCGTAACTGTTTTGTAATATTGACAGGCTTAAAAATGTATTGTTCATTTTTGTCTAAATCAGTATGAAGAAAACTCACCACATTGATGCCTACACAAATTTTGTAGAGAATTAAAAATGAATGTTCAAAAAAGACCATTGTTTCTCTCGCTTTTTGGTTGACTTTCTACTGATGAAAAGTATTCTCATTTTAAATACGTAGAGGATAAAGAAAAAAGACTGGGAGAGAATAGGGCCAAACTTTACATAGACAGCATTTTTTTACAACATGCAGAAAAATAAATGGAACCTGATGCAAGCATGAGACAAACGAATGGCCTAGACGATATCATTTCTGAAAATGATATTTATCAAGAATTCCCATTAAATTTTCCCATTAATGGCTGTGTTTACTACGCTCGATATTCCTGACTGACATTTTATTCTGAATGGTGTGAAAAGTTTGGTAGGGCTGTGGGGAAAAAATGATTGAAATGTGAGTTGAATGTGCTTTAAAAAATAGATGGATAAACCAAAATCTTAAATCAGAGATGAATTTCATTTATGTTATATGATTTAGAAAATACATACCGAGGATCAATATGTTGAAAAGATTTATTTGAAATTTAAATGTTACTTGATGGAAACAGCAAAACGAAGAGAGTTTATTCATACTTGTGTCTGATTTCATAGCTGATAACTAAAATAAATACATTCTATATAACCTATTCAGCAATTTTGAAACTAATGATGACTAAGAGCTGCTCTGATAGCAGTATGAAAAACATAAATCAACATAAATGTATTTCTCAAGATTTTCCAAGTTCAATGAATGAGAGTAAATGTAAACTGAAACATTAACCTACAGTAAAAACATTCATGAAAATTGTTTTTTCCAGGAAAAAAGTAAAAGAAAATTAAAATGTAATGAGAGGGTTCAATGAATAATCGTAAGCAACGTTAACGTTTTAACTGAGTTAATACAGTTCGGAAAACTGACTAATAATTCTCCGTAGTAAATAAACTTTTAGATTTCATCGGTAATACGTCTCTACTTACAGGACAAGGTGTTAAATCTTTACATATCTTTTAACCGTGAATAATAATGAAATTGCCAGTGGACCGTAGGCAAATAGCACTATCGCAAAAAGTAAGTTGGCCTCAGTATTAAAATCTACCTGTGACCTGGAAACTGGCACTTTTCTCAAATGAACAAACATATCCAAGGAGAATTTTTATTTCTGGTGTTCTTCACGTAAAACGAAATAGGACAATTTGGGGCACTTGTTCTTTTACATATAAAAACACAAACGAAAAATACATCATTGACTATCGACATATTAACATTCATACTCACTCGTAAGACTCCATTCATGTGTACCTAGGAATATGTATTGAAACTATATATATATATATATATATATATATATATATATATATATATATATATATATATACTGTGCATACATTCTTTAATTCTATAAGAGAAACCACTTCGCACTCCTACAGTATTGTTTAATATTCTACAAACTCGCTGCTAGTAGACGACTGGGGGTGGCCTCGGCTTGAAACACGCAGCTCCGCTCCTTAACTTCGGCCAAACTTAGTTCACTCAGCCAAATTTGCGCCTCGGGTGGGCGACCAGCTGCAGACGACAGCTTGTTAGACTTTTCTGTTCCGTCCGCCATCTCCAACTGCAAACTCAACTAGAATGTTTGGTTGAGAAAATCGTGTTCTCTAAACGTGATCTGAGATCCTCTGATTTCTTTCTCAGCGAATTTAATGATGGTCAGGAGGTTTCTTTTGAAAGACGTTGAAATTGGGCTTTTTAACAATCATTAAAGAATGTGCACGAACTGTAGGCTGTGCTCTACAGAGTGTTGAGCAGGTGTTAAATACATTGTATTTAAGTACATGTGTGCTTTTAAAAATGTATTTTTAAATACATTTGAAAACGTGTATTAAACACTGTTTTTAATAAAATAGTGTGAATTTTAACACAATTCATTTAAACACATCGAAATAATTTTACGTCCGTGTACGATGCTTGAAATGAATTTGAACATCGTTGTAACGCAATGGCTCTTTGGTCACGCTTGCAGCCAGACAAGCTTGAGGATGAATTTTTGTGAGTAGTGGTTGCAACTGCTCTGATAATTTTTGTTGCTTGTCGTAAGCATTAGCTATTGTTAAGATGACCTCTAAAAGTTCTACTTCATGTTCCTTTCTTTTCAAGTACCGACAATAGAGAACGGAGCCCGTACACCCTATTTTTGATGGAAAATATTCTGAAATAAAAGAACAATCTAGCGTTGAGCTCATATGTGAGTGCATGTTTTGTGACCAACCATGTCTTAACCGTCATGAACAGTACAACCATGTCTTAACCGTCATGAACAGTACAACCATGTCTTAACCGTCATGAACAGTACAACCATGTCTTAACCGTCATGAACAGTACAACCATGTCTTAACCGTTATAAACAGTACAACGAGTCTTTAGACTCATCTCAAGATAAGCAAGGTCTTTTATTGTGCTGTTCTAAGTTCTATAATTGTTTTTTCTAAGTTAATACATAATTCTGTATAGTACATTTTTTATTATATAAAAATAGGTTTTTATTTCTTACTAGTAGACCCACATGTGAAAAAATTCACATGTTTTTTAGTGATTTTTTTTTGTTTGATTTGCCCGTGAACGTGGGCTTTGCGAAGGAGTTTCTAGATTGATGGGGAATAAGGGTAATGACCGAAAAAATGGTGAATTTTATAGTAATCTTGTGCCTTTGGTATTCACAATACAATGCTTACAAAACATGTATACCCGTTCTAATGAGCAGTGAATACTTAACCTTAATTAGGTAAACACTGTAACTTTTTTTCAGCTCCTTCCAATTAACTCCTCCTATCAAATTCGGCAGTCAGGTGGGACACGAAACAAATATATACACATTGGAGTTTATTATGTGTAAAGATAAATTGAAGACTATTTTCTAATAGTAACAGAAAGAATTCATGGCTAATATTTCAATGAAAATCCAATGGGGCATGCTGTATAACCAATAATAATTTATAATCATAAAATTCCTTGCTTTCATTTCATGAGTTATGAAGTCTCTATCACTTGTGTGAAAACTGTTCACCAATATTATATTCCCTCCGTTATTTTTCCTATGTGACTGATCTTCCACCCGCCACCTATTGTGTGGTGAAAATTTTATCTCTTAGACCTGAAATAAGTATATGTATGTTCTATCATAAAATAATATTCATATTGCACGCGTAAAATTCTCAAAATCCTATGCACCATTTTTATCAATATTGATACTATAAGCATTTATCATGGTCAAAAATAGCTCTGCTGGATGATTCACATCCAAAGAATTATATTATTATTATGTCGATGAAGCTTAATGCTTTAAAATTCTTTCGCGCCTCGTCATATGTACAATGGCTATTTATGAAAATGATGCGGGACAGTGTAGTCAGAATGTTACAGAACTACATTAGTGCTTCTTTTCACAATTAAAGGAAAATAGTAATTGGGAGTGAAATCATACTTTCTACGCTTTTATCACTCTTTCCCCAGGTGCTATATAAGCTGCAGGGGTCGAGCTAAATGTTTAAACAATAATAACTGTCTGTCCTGATGCTCGAAATTCTAGTCACGTTTCAATTATAGTGAAGCTAATTTCCCGTACGACAGTACAGCGCACGTACTCTTTGAAGTGTCTCCAAGATTATAACTGTATATGATTTATATCTTTAGGTATATTAAGTACACTCGATCTACGAGTATCTTGATTCTTCAATTTGAAAATTTAATCTTCAGAGAGAAGTATTTGCTAAAATATTTAAACATATTTCATTTGTTTAGTATATAGTTTTTAAATAGATTTGAAAATATGTTCATACATTTAATGTATTTAGTGCTTAACCCTGGCGGTAAGAAATTTTGTCATCCAACTTTGCTAAATAGTTGCATTATATAAGAAGGGTATTGTATTTTACCTGAGACAAATAAGAAGTCACCTAACCTCTAAAGTACTCACGCAATTGAAGTTTTGAGCACCAGTATCATCATTTAAACATATCAGGGTAGTTCGCTCAATGAATAATCACCATTCAAACTGTTAACTATACTTTTCAGATGCAATGATGAGTTCTACAACTCTTCCTCTATGGAATGAAACTAAGAATTAGAATAACAAAAAATTAAAAACATAAAATTGAATTCGAAATCAGGGTCAAAATACCAAATAAGATATTTTATCTAGCACTATTTAGATTCATTACTTCTTTAAACCTGCTGTCTCGTGATTTTTTAATTGAAAGGGAATTATCTTTTAATTATCATTTCAGGGCAAGGTATCATATTTGTCTCGTTCATATTGAAAGTGAACTCATCTTTTTTCCTCGTCTCTTGAGAACAACTAAGTCCAAACTGTAGCAATGTTTGTACCAGAAAGTAGAGTATTGAATCAGGCTTTTGGAAGGCTCCAGAAGCACATCCTTTGTTTGTAAGAACTTATTTGTTTTTCCGAGCCACTCCAGACACCATTATAGGGAGCCCTTGAGGGCCGATATTTGTTCTCCCATTTCGTTCTGAGTTCATGAAGACCAGCTACTGCTCGAGTGTACGAGCATGAATGTATATAACATTAAAGATACTACATAGCGTGGTCGTCACCCACCTGGATGCTACTGACAACCTGGACGACCAGACCTCTGAATTGGTCTGATGTACTCTGAAAATTTACTAAACACTTTTAGCATTCATGCCAGCTTCATAGTGTAATTGTTAGCATGAACAGTGGCGATGATTTATCTGGAAATTTCCCTGAGAAATAGAAAAATTCAACAGGCTATGAATAGCCGTGTATGTGAAGTTTGAATACACTTCATAAAAAGAATACATAAAATATTGAAAATACTTTTTTTTCTAGAGAATGAAGCATTTGATGGAGAAGTCACATACTTTTTGAGACCAGACATCCAATTTCATTGCAAACGACGGGAAAAGCCAGTATATCTCTCGATAAAATCATTCCTGGAATACTGGAGTTTTTTTCCTGGACGAGAATGAAAGCGGCATTTCAAAGCTATTATGATCAAAAGACTTGTGAATATTTTGTGACGGAAAACATGAGCGGATGTGTGCCCTGAAATAGTGGATGATATCGGAGAAAATGTTCGAAAGAAACTAGGTCACCGTTACGTGTGAAGAAAGAAATGGCGGACAGCAAATAGAAAGGACTTTATATCGAGATGCTCCGGTTTTCTCTGAGAATCGATCAAATGAACAGCATAGACAATCGAAAGGCATTGTAAACATCAATATAAAATGGTTTGTTGTTGATTATAGAGCCATTCGCTCCTCACCATCGTCTTGTGTGTTAAGAATGAGCAAACTGCAGATTGAATTCCAGCACTTGAACATTTTTAGTTGTTCGTTTGTTTATTGCCTGTAGCCCATGAAATATGTATTTTTAAGTTTTCTCTTGCAGTGTTTGACCTATGAGTGCAGGCTACAAAATGCATCAATAATTAGTGATGGCTTGTCTGTATGAGCTGCATTTTCCATCGAGGTATGTTGTTGAAGAAGCTTTAGTAATACATACAGAACTCGAGTATTAAAGTACCCAGCTGCAGGCTCACTATCTTTGGATGGTGAAGAGGATGCGGCCCACCATTAACTTTATTTTTCATTTATTTATTTATTTATTCACTGTTTCATTAATTTAATAACTAATAAATGTATTTTCTGTTCCCCTTATGAGTGAATTAGATAGGAGAAGTTAATTTAAAATAAGCGATTACGAAGAAGCTGAAATAAAATGTTTCTCTTAGGCTAAATATTGACTTCTCAATGAAACTGATAGACCAGATTATTATAAAATAAGTGATTTTTTTCATTATCAGCCTTCTTGTCTTTTACTGAGGAAAATCCTTCGTAAAGGCGGCGGCAACTAAGAAGTAAAAGAAATAAATTCATTAACAAACACGTGAATTTTGTCACGAACGGATTTACTAGTAGAAAAGAATATAGTTACAGAAACGAGTCGAGGGGCTCATTCTTGGATTACTACCTACACACGAAACTTTCATTGCATAACACTTCGCTATGAAACATTTTTTTTCCCTCAACCGTCGATCCTATCCTTGACAGTTGTCACATTTTGTTGCGTAACCCAATTATGCTTCCAGTTAACAAACCATACAGAATCTCATATTATTTGATAGGATGTGTGTTCGAATACACACTAATGGATTTTTCAACTATAAACAATATGCGATCAGTTATTGTGAGATTCTGTCACATCAAAATTTTTATCCATTATTTTACAACATCATTTAGTAAAAAATATCTGAGATTACATGCTCCATGATTCTGATACGTTTTGGTATTTAGTTACCAGATAATATAACATATAATAAGTTCAGAGTTCATTTTTTTCTTTTTGTACTATTTTGGGATTGAATTTTTGGCTACGTAAGAGCACAAGGATTACCAGATAACATAACATTTTTCAAGGTTTGAGTACATTTTTCTTTTTGGACGATTTTGGAATTCAATTTTTAGCTACGTAAGGGCACGAGGATTTTAACCAAAGCTGTTTTACCTGATTTCCTGAAATTTTCAAGTCATAAAAGGTGATTACCATCAGAATATATCATCAAATCAATGCAAATCTTCCCATCCAATTCAGCGAGCTGAAGTACAACTGTGATGTGAAATTGGGCCTCTCAAGCAGCTCTGCGGGAAGGGTCTGCTTGACCATCGCGTTTCATTGCTCACTGGAATTCAGTTCTGTTACAAACGGTGCTTATGTTTAGTGTTGCGAGGTCTTCAGTATTTATCTGCACTCTGAGTAGTTTTCCAATATCGGCCAGCGCTGCCCCGGCAATTAGTTACCGACAGGACGCTCGCTACGGCTTGTTGGAACTGCGTAGACGAACGCGTGAACTCATCGCTTCTCAATGCAGAGCAGACCTTGGATGAGGCGATACTTCGTCACGGAGAAAAGTGAAGACAGATCGCTGCTTCCTTCAATATTTGCCAGCAATACTTTCGAGGCTGTTTAAGCTGATGTTCGGAGTTGGTTCGTGGGCTGATAGTGCCTTCGTTAAAGTTTTGTGTTGGAATATGCGTAATCGAATACGCACACAATGTAAAAAGACTATGGTTAAAATAGAGTAACTACGAGCAACTTGCCTTTGCAAAAAAGCATATTAATAATTAAGAGAAGACTGTGAGTCCAGCGTTTAATAGCTAAACCGTTATAGGGTACGCATTTTACTAGAGAAGCAGAAATACTTATGATACAAACACAATGAGCTGAAATTCAGACAATGTTTGAAAAAAGACATGTTGACAAAATGTACAGTGCATAAATGATCATCCATTAATATTAATATTTTAGTAAGTTACTTTTATATTCTTTATTAAGAAAATATGCATAATGTAGGATCAGAGTTATGTAAAAGAATTTCTTGAAGACAAATGCAATATCATTGAAGTGAAAAAACTGCGATAACCTTTGATTAATCCGCCCAATTAATTGTTAATTACATAGATACTGATGGGTTTTGACTAAACTGCAAGTATTTTAATGAAATAAAAGCAACACGTAAAAACAAGGCATTTTCATAGAGAAATATGACCTTCCACGTTATAAATTGGAATTTGTGTCTTTTACTGGTAATTTTAGACCATGGAGCCTTCCTGTATGTCATTCAATCTTGACTTCAGAACTTCATATTACATACACATGGTTATCAAATTTCGAGTTGTTCCCTTAAGCCGTACTTTATAGCTCCAATTCTTTCATTCATCCTTTCTCGTTCATTCTAAGTGAACACTTTCTATTGTTAAAACGCATAGCCACAAACTACAAAATCACACATTTTCTTATCTCACCTATTTTTTATTCAAAAATAAAACTATTCATAAGCGCTTTGCACTCGAAGCGATAACTAACATTTCTCACCGTTGAATTTGCCATCATAAGTTTCTCTTTTCAGGGTACCTCTTAAATCCTAAGGCTATAAAAGTTCTCATGGTGCTTTGAAAGCTGATTCCATAAAGTCGGGTAACGTTAATTTGGCGTTGAGCCAAGAACCGCTTGCTTACCGAAATCTTAGCTGATTCATACTAAAATATTACTCACTCACTTACAAAATATAATCTGGTCTAGTTTCGATCTATCCAGATTTTAGCCTCACGATTTGGAAATGTATACAAGCCCTTTTACATTTACATTGTAACAAATGCTTCAGAAAACATGATGTTCGTAACGTTTAAACGCGATGATAGAAGGACATCGTCAGCTTTTTTAGGCGTGTAATATGATATTAAGCTCATCTCTTTCTCCCTGTTTCACATATAATGAAGCAATTGCATCTCGTCTCCGGTTCTGGACTCGTTTCGAAATAGCCATCCACGGCAGTGCTTTATATCATCCTCTTGCCTCTCATTCACTTTGCTCGTCCTGTCATCTGCAAAATTTCTCTGAGACTGGCTTGAAGATTTGTTTCAACGACTACGGAATGAAATTGGCCAGTAGTTTGTATATAAGACTTTTTCAGCATTCCTTCGCTTTAAAGTAGTCTGAATACATTAAATTACCTTTAAACACAAAAAAAGTAGGAAGGACTAAACCCGGGTATTGCTTGAAAGACTAAACCCGGGTAAGAAAGACTAAACCCGGGGAATTTCATACAAGGCAATGACAAAAGTAATGAAGTACAAATCCATGAATTAGTAGTTGATGGATGCAAAGTGAGTGATCAGAGACAAATGGTGAAAGCAGTTGTGGACTTTTGGAAAGACATCGGTGGAATGAATGAGCCATTGATAGATGAAGAACCAGTAACTCTTCAGATTGGGGAATATGTTTTAAAAATAGAAGATGAAATTACGTGTGTGGGATTGAAACTTTTCTAAAAAAGGTGAAAAATAGGAAAGCAAGTGACCCTGATGAAATTCCATATGAGTTCTATAAGCATAGTGGTGGGAGTATAATTGAAATGTTGAGATGTTGGATGAGATATAGAGGAGTGAAAAAGTCCCAGATGAGTGGAATAAATGTAATGTAGTTTCAGTGCATAAGGGTGGACATAAGTGTATGAAAGAACTAAAAAATTATAGACCTATTGCTCTGGCTGACACAGTAAGATTTTTTGCGGAATCCTAAATGAAAGGATGAAACATGTGGTAGATGAACAAGGAGTAATGGGGGAAGAACAGAATAGTTTTAGGAGAGATAGACGTGGTGAAGATAATTCGTTTGTGATAAGTGAAATAATTGAAAGAAAGAGGAAGGAAAATAAAAAGTTGTATCTTGCATTTTTGGATATTGAGAAGGCGTATGATAGAGTAGACCGTAGGAGGTTGCTAGACGTGCTAGGAAAAATTGGTTTTAGTGAGAAGATAGTGAACATCGTGAAAGGTTTGTATGGAAATACATGTGCAGTATACCGGCTGGGAAATTTAGTGACGGGACAGGTGAGGAGTGTAAGGGGAGTGAGACAGGGTTGTACCCTGTCTCCCTTACTGTTTGGCCTATATACAGAAGAATTAGCAGTCCGCCTGAGAATGAGTGGTTTTGGACTGAAAGTTGAAGAGGAGAAACTGAGTTGTTTGCTGTATGCTGATGACATTGTTGTGATTAGTGAATCAAAGCAGGAACTGAAAAAGATGTATGAGATTGTGCAGGGATACAGTAGAGATTTCAAGGTAAAATTTGGAGGAGATAAAAGTAAAGTCATGGTTATAAATGGTGATGAGACTGACAGAGATAAAGAGTGGAATATTGGAGAAGTTAAGATAGGTAGAACTAAGGAATATAAGTACCTGGGATGTATGTTGAGTGAAGATGGATGTGCAAGAGCAAAAGGTGAGAAAGTGGTAAAAGCTATGCAGTGGTGGGGAAGACTCAGCAGTGTGACCAAATATAGAGCAAATAAGTATGAATGTGTCAGAGGAATTTGGAAGTATGTTACAGTACCTAGTATAACGTTTGGCATGAATGTTATGGCATGGCATGGAGGAGACCTAGAAAAGTTGGACATGCTGCAGAATAGGGTAGGGCGTTTGGCATTAGGCACCCCAAAATGGAGGGCTGTAGAAGCTATTAGAGGGGATCTAGGGTGGAGTCTGTTTTCTGAAAGAATGGTAAAGGCTGTGTTGAATTATAAGGTGAGAATTGAGCGAATGGAGAATAAGAGGTGGGTTAAACAAATCTTTGAATGGAATCTGAGTGAAAGTCTTTGGGAGAAAATTTCCTGGGGGCATGCAAGAAAACTGAAGATTCAGAAAACTGTTCGTGTTAGAATTGGAAGAGCTATGGACGATTGGTTATTGAGAGGTCGTCGAGGTAGAGGAATGGAGTGGGATTGCAATAAGTGGAAGAAAGAAATTGAAAAACTAACAAAAGAGTATGGCGTGAACAAATGGAAGCATAGTATGAATGGGAAAACTACTTTAATTTGGTATGCCAGTAAGAATGTACTAAGGTGTGAAATGTTTTATGATGGAAGTTTTGGCAGCCAACTCTTGCTAGCCGTCAGATGTAAGGCATTAAGTGTGAATAGGCGTACATGGAGCGGGAATGAGGAGAATACAAGGTTATGTCTGCAGTGTAACAGAGGAGTAGAGGAAACAGTTGAATATCTGATCTTAGAATCTAGTAAATATGAACATGAGCGAGAGAGCCTCATGGATGTGGTCCATGAGCAGTATGAAGAAAAAAGGAATGCAAGGTGTGTTGAAGAGGAATCTGGTATGAGATATCTTGTAGGGCTGGATGAGGAATGTAACAGGACTGTTGTGGATGCAATGAAAGATTTCTTAGCGCATGCATGGAATAAGCAACAGTGATGTTGAATAGTCATTTTTTTAAAGTGACTACCTGCCAAGCATGTGGGGCTGTTTATGACAAGCTGGATCTTCCAGTGATGCCCTCACTTGGCTGGTTCATTTGCATTGAATAACTCAAGTTGGCTCTAGAGGAATTACTTTAGACGACCCTGGCTCAAAGGAGAAAAACTCTGGGATGCCATCCTGTTGTATGCTTGTGTATTAGAGGGAATTGAAGGCCGTTACCAAGGCCCCAGCCAAACGCTGGCCCTCAAATCTAAGTCTAAGTCTAAGTCTGCTTTCTACATTTGGTTCTTTTAAGATACTTTTTTCTCAAAATTGAGCTAATAGTAAATGTGGAGGAAATGAAACACGCTAAGTGGTGAGAAAATCAGGTAGTGAATTACGGAAAAGAAATGATCGGGATCGAATCAGGTGAATGTTAGACGAATCGATATTATATCAGGTCATCCCATAAGTTCTGTCCGAATTTTACCTTTTTTTCAAATTGAACGAAATTGAAAGAATATTTTATAATGTCTAATAGAGCTGAACATTGTTTTTATGTTTAGATGCATTTAAACTGATCAAATGTTATGTAAAAGAACAATGAAATTAAATTTTGTTGATTAAAACCCTGGTAACATCGAACTACCCATGATTCATTTGAGGCATATAATGCTTTATGAGTTCAAGAAAAGAAACTCAGCAGCCAAAGCGGCCAGAAACATTTAATCAGTTTATGGAAAGGAATGTGTGAATGGAAGAACTTGCAGAAGATGGTATACGAAATTTAAAGTTGGAAATTTCACCCTTGAAGATGACGTCCAGATGAGTTTGATGAAAAGCTTCTTGAAGTAGTACTTGAAGAAAATCCTGCTTTATCAGCTGAAGAATTGGCAGTAGTTCTCAGTTCAGACCATACAACTGTTCATCGACATCTTCAAAAACTTGGAAAAGTTTCTAAACTTAGAAAGTGGGTATCTCATGAATGAAAATTCGGACAGAACTTATGGGATGACCTCATATATTGTACTACCACAATTAGGCATATATAATTTAATATTCATTCATAACTATTCTATTGTGTTAAAGAAGTACATGAAGGATCATTCTGCTTACATTATTAGGAAAAAAATTAGTTGTATCAGAATTAAGTGTACAGTAGAAATATTCTTCTGTTGAACTGAAATTCAGCGGGTTAAAAACACCACAAGATCTCGTAGATCATGGAGTTGAACAGGACACCTCCATGTGTATTTGAAACAAAATAAAATGACGTCTTAAAGATTTTTAATTCAACATTAATAACCCGCATGACATTACGCAAGGAAAATTACATTGCAAATATGTTAGAAAAAATATAGGCATATGCGCATAAAAAATGCTAACGATTCATTTTTTGATCAATTTTTTTAGCCATCTTAACAAGTTATAGGTTTGTACTTAATAGAGTGCAAAATTATTAATACATGTAACTTAACCATGCTTTAGTTTCTTTGCTCCACTCACCTTGATTCTTTCTTTCTTACATTCATTACATTCCTGAAGTTAAGACACTGTGTTGTCTGGAAATATAGTAAACTGCATCGTAAAACATAGTGTAACTCTTATGCATTCTGGAACTATAGCTACATACATTGTACAACATGAGATAACGCTTACGCAGTCAGAAAATATAGCTACATGCATTGTACATCACAGCAAAATACTTCTGAAAAGTATCAAAAAACAAACTTCGACAGACTTGAACATTCAACCGCCCTTCATTTTAAAATAATCAACGAATAAATGCTGCTAAAAAACTTTGAATATATTTGTTAACATTAAAGATGACCCAGTGACATGCACGTGCAATTTTAGCGCCATATTTGAAAATCCCACAACCAGCACACTGAGGTGCTCTGGATCATGTTTCCACAACCACTCTGCGCTTAAACCTGTCTTAAACAGTCTTACGATAAAATTTATTATTTTAGAACTATCAGAGCCCCACGATCGTATTTTACTAAAACTAAAACTCAGTTCTGCACGGTGCCGTGCGTTATACTAGCTTAAAACTACGACATAATCAGAGGGCAAGAACGATAATGATTTGATTGATATTCTCCTCATCGTACGCGACAGGGTTTGTGAGCTATGAGTCCTGCCTTCCATAGTCTCTGTGATGTGTACATTTATATTTATACGATGCAAAGAACAAAGCCATATAAAGAATAAACGTGCAGATACAATACAAACTTGCATGTATTTTTATTCTGCCACAATGCAACATTATTTCAAAATCAATTAAGCAATTGATTTTTAGTGTACCTACAAGGTCCAGCAACATAACTCTTTTTTTCAAAGTATTTTGCTTTGAAAAAAAGAAAGTTATTTTGCCTCACCCTGTACATATTTTTTGATGTAATTTTTCAACTAAAACTTGTCTCTCTGGTAACTTAGGAGTCAGGAAGTTGAGTATTAAAAATAGTATCAACCTAGTGAGAAAATTCAACTCTGCCTAGCAGAGTTAAGACTTCTGAACGGAAGACAAAGCCGAAAAGAGAATTTAGAAGTAACGTTTAATGTATTTAATAGTTTTACCTTGCGAGGAAAAAAACAGGAAAGCCTCTTTCCGTTATTGTAAATGATGCACTTTTTTCATACAGCAGCTACCTCCCTGGTGCAAAATGAAAACATTCATTGCATCGTTTACAGGGGTTGAATTTCCATCAATTAGTTTCAACCAGTTCATATCAATAACATTAGTATGCAAAATCTGTAAAAAATACGAAAAAAGTGTTCAAGTTTGATATTTTTCAAAAAGGAAGACTCTTCTGGATCTTCTATACGAAAATGGAAAAACAATCTAGATTGCAATTCATATTCCGTTTCTTTTTGCGTGATAACAGCATTTTGATTGTAGCGTACTATAACGAGCAAGAAAAGGCACAAATAATTGTGACACATTGCCGCTCGCTTAAAATAACAAGCAAAGCTTAAATTTCTAAAAGAATAGTTTTGCCTTGTAGAGTGATGAGCATTAAATAAAAGAAAAATACAATAAATAATTTTTGCACAAGATTGCATTTTTTGTAGGAGAGTTTATTTCAAAAACAGTCTTACGGCGCAATTAGCTCTAAAAACAAAAATAAAATTGAAAGCTAACTTCATTGTGTTCAATTCAATGCTAACTTCAAACTAACTTACGAACATTTATGCAAAGATTGGATATAAAAATAGTACTTTAAGATTTTGGAGTAATAAAATTTTTTTTTATTTGCAATTGAAATGTTATGAAATGCTATGGTTTTTGAAACAATTTCATTTAGCAATGAACTTAAAATAATGAAAAGAACCAACAATAAAACAGTAGTCACAAAAAATCTTCTTAAATGTCGTCTCTTATGACAATGCCTCTTCTGATCTGATGCAATATAACAACATTTTAAAAAAAATACATTGAGAGTAAAGTACTCAATCTTCTCGTCCTACTCTGTCTCTCCCTAATGTCATAAATACAAAACGCTTTTGTTCTTTCGGTAACAATATCCCTGGACTGAAACAAAGCCTTGTGGGCCGTGCAGGTACTTTAAATTTCTACTGAGTGAAGCTTTTCTTGAATTTAAAATCACGACGGAATTGTTTTGTATTTACTTATTGCAAAGTTTATTGGGGTGGTGTTATCATTGTGAGTATCGTCCTGCACTAGACTGGTAAAATCTGTTCATCTCCTTCGAGGCATTTGCAAGACAAAAATACCCCCTACAAGATAATGTTTTACTAAATATGAAGTTATTTTATGTGTGTATAATGCCCAGAACTGAGCAACATTTACCATCAAGTATTACTATGAGCGTATAATGTGTCCTATGTAAATAATAAATTATTAGGAAAAATTTTGAACTTATGTGAAGTTCTAGTTTATTGATTTCCCAATATTTCAAAAGAAGTCTAATTATTTTCAGCGTGGAAAGAATTCTGCTTGAAAATTGTATCATCTGACATGCGAATGTGAGCGGTATTCTGTTAAATAGAGGGACAGAACAATGAAAATTCGTCTGAAATCTTTTGAAAATTGATTCCTCCTGAATCTGATCCGAGTTACTGATGGTAGAAAAAGGTTCAAGTTTGTAAATATTGGCTGAAATGCGACCTGATAGTTGTATGAACTTTGGGAAATCTGAAGACAGAATATTTTCTTTTTGTAAACCTGTGATCAGGATCAGGCTTCTTAATATTGATGAAAAGCTACTCAGTATTGAAACATGAAATTCACGCCTGTAATATGAACTCTATTATCATTTCCGCAATTAAGTTTACATTTTTCGTTGTCAATGAATGCCAAATTCCTTATTGTAATAATTCTCTAATAATTTAAACTTCTTTAATTTAACAAACACCAAATTCGCGAGAAAAATAATTAAATAAAAGTAGAATTAGATATTGAATTCCAACTGAAATTTCAACCTGAATTTTTCATGTCAAAATACTGCACGTTATTTGAATGTATTTCATTTTGTTCATCGTTTCAGCAGCCCTAACTGAACATGAATGAAATGACTACTTGAACTACCTGCTAGAGCAAATTTAAGTCCCCAGAATCAAAGCTAAAACATGCTGAGTTCACAGAATAAAAATACGTGTGCATAAACCCGTGAAATATAAATCTTTCTTATGGCCTGGCAGAAAACATTGTTTTCTTGATATAGGGTTGCTGAATTTTAACAAACGAGCACAAAGGGGATGGATGGGACACCAGCACGCTCTTCTTCTTGACCTCAACTGCATTCTTAAACGAGGGCGCTGTTGAACGCGCCTCTATTGAGATGTATGACCTCTTCCTCGCAGCACACCGGGGCTCGCTACCCCTCTTGCTTACGAAACACAAGTGGAAGGAAACAGCCTGGTACTTTTGCGTATCTTTAACTTTGAAAAACGCAGCCCAATTCTGGTGATGCTGCTCACTCTGTCGAAAGAAATAAAAAATGCGTACACGGTGTAAAAACAGTAAGCTTGTTTATAGAAGTATAAACGTCGTATGTTCATATAAAAACCCTCACACTTTATAGCTCAGATTATACCTACGCCTTTCATATCATATACATGCAAGACTGAATTTGAATAATTCTTGTTCATTTTTAAATTAATGTTACTCAATTTAAATCTTCAGTCCTTTGTTGATCATAATAGACATGAAAAAAGTTTTCACTATTCTAGCATCTTTTTCTTGTTACTTCAGTAAAAGAGCAACTGTCTTCTATCCTACAGGGAGTGCTCCGGTTACGAACGAGTTCCGTTCATACGGACATTCGTGAGCCAGTTTGGTACGTAATCGGAACTTAGGCCTATACGTCACGGAAATTTGCACCTGCATATGTAAATTATACTAACTAATGATACGACCATGTACATAAATATAATGTAAACAAAATGTAAGTAAATTAAATTTCAAACAAGGGTGAAAACGAGAAAAATACCACGGAGCGCGGGGATGACAACAAAAGCTAGAATCCAATATGACATACTGAGAGAGCATCTTTCTCGTTTATGCGCCGTGTTACCATCTATTTAGCTACGCAACCAAAACAACTAGCAATACGCTCGGTTCGTAAGCTACAAACGGATTGTCATAAAGTGGGACATGTATAAATAGGGTTTATGGGCGCTCATTCGTAACGGCGAGTTGCTGTAAGTCTAAATGATGCTGTAAACTAGGGACTCCCTGTACTTGTTTTGTTATTTTGACAAAGCGATCACAATGGTGTGAATTTGATGGCCTTTTCCAAGGAGAAATTATTGGATACGCTAAAAATTTTGTCCCTGAAGAAAAAATGAACCTCACAACACCAATGTTCTCAGATTATAATTTCTCATCCTGTGCCGGTAATGAACAAAACTGTGACACATACAACCATATCTTGGTATTTTACACTATTTTGAATAAGATCACAATGATGCATATACATCCAACCGATTAATAAAATTGTACCTGGATATAGCTAACTGAGCATTCTCTGATGCATCTGTTCAATTATTACTGCCGGACTAAGATGGCGACCCCGGCACAAGAGGGGCAATAGGCGGCCGCCTCGCTGCCAAACCTTGTTTGGGAAACGCAACCAGAGCTGCCATGCATGCTTTATTGCCCTGCGTTTTGGCAAATTGCTACAAAGGCCGCGGCAATTTGTTACAAGCCAACAATAGAGGCAAATCTTCACAGTGGGCGGAGATGATGCCCCGTGGGACTCCAGAATTAATTCCCATGTCGTGTCCAGTTCAAGGCGCGTTAAACTATAACGACCAAGCAAACTTTCTCCCAGGAAGCATTCCAAATTTCTAAATTTAAACCGATGTAATGTCCAGCTCAGATATTACATTGGTTACATTTAATTGCATTCAATTGGTGTAGTATCCATTAGATTACGTTAACCTACAACGAGCAAGCAAACTTCTTAATAGGATGTATTAAGAATTTCTAAATTAAAGACAGTGCAATGTTCAATGCAAGGAACGTTAGTCAACAAGGACTCAACAAACTCCTGTATAAAAAATATTGAAATCTGAAAACCTGTGCTATCAAACCCTTCATAAGGGCTAAAAAGTATTTCGTAAATATTATTTGAGTATAACAAAAAGCAGACGTGACCACGGAATTATGGCATATAGACTTGACTGAAGTTTTAGCCCCTTTCTCAGCAGTTTGGCATAGGAAAATCTGAACCTAAAGGTGTTCCTAGTACAATGTCCAGCCTCATTGGAAAAGGTAAGAGTGATAAGGAAATTATTTAAAGTTGCACGGAGTATAAAAAACTTCCCAACTCTATAAAATAACTTTACGTACTCAGGTGAACAGAACGATAGGTCGTAATCGTCTTTGCGTTGTCATATGTATAAAAATTGCATGAAGTATTTTAAAGCTCTGAAATGTTACTCATGTGTAGTAAAAAATTAAAATTGTTGAACGATAGATAGAAAAGTTACACTTTATGAAATACATTTTTAGTTTTTTCAGGAATAAGGAACCAGAGAAACTTAAGAACAGGTATCAGAGTACCGAAAAATAATCTACATACTACAGTATTTACTGCCAGGATTGAAGTCCTGGATATCCATTGGTTTTCTAAGAAGAAATTAAAAGCAAACTCAGCAGGAACTACGTACGTCTCCGGCAAGTGTGTGAATGACTCAAATTGCGTTGGCCTCTGACTCCTCAAGTCCTAATGGCAGGTCCTTTTGATCTTTCGTCCCAAGTTAATGCACAAGTTCAGTTCTCTGCTCACAAACATCGAACAAACTGTGCAAACTTCCTTAGGTTCATTAGCGATACTTTTTAAGTCGAAGCTGAGACTGGTGGTTAAAAACGTTCCCAAGTCCCTCCAGCCTGGAAACTAAGGGAAAGTCAACGCTGTTTTTGGAGAATCCTGGAGGAGTGACTTTCAGGTACGCGCCTCCTAGACTTGGTGGAACATCTATGGCGGAGTGTATAGCAACAACTGCTGTTGTTAAAAAGTTCTTGATTCCAACTTATAACCCTGAAACACATAGTCCCGTGTAATAAGTTACGATCGAAAATGTTGTTTGGATTAGTGCGATGCGATGCACTTAATAAATACTGCAGAACATCTCATTTTAAAGAGGGATGCCTTTTTACAATAAAATGTCTACAAGGCTGTAAAATGTGGCTGGATTCCAAACAAAATGGAATCTCAAAATATTTGTTGAGTTGGAAAATTTCCGTGCATCTTGAAAGCTGCAATATATGTCCCTTGGTCTGTCGTAAGAAGCTTATGCATCATTAGGTCAAAGTTGTTCATTTGTGTCTGATTATTAGAGAGCTAAAAACATGGTCCAATTTATAAGAAATTTTCGACTAGTTGCCTCGGAAATGCACCATTTCAGTTTTTTCGTCTGAATGCTGAGTACATAGTCCCATACTTGTGTTTAAATTTTGAAGCATTTTCCAAACATTGATAAATTTTGGCTGCTATTAACATGATGCCTCCGATTGCCTGATTGGTGTAAAACTTCACTTTGTACCCATAGTCACTAGAAGGATCTGAAAAAATTACAGAACCTAACCTAAGTGGTACACATACGTACCACTTCGGAGTCAACGTGTTAACGCGTTTCGTGCGACTGCCTAGCCGGTGCAAATCTTTACTTTGTACACATAGTCCCTAGAAAGCTTTGGAAAAATTACAGAACCTAACCTGAGTGACCCACGGGTGGGTCACTTCGTAGGAAATGTGTTAATTGGTTCACCTTTGTTTTTGCAATATTCTTTTTTTTTGTCTGTTACTGTACATTATTTACAATATTTTTACCAACTTTGCAGTGATTACGTAGAATTTTTAGACCTCTCAATAGTTGTAGCCTTCAAATTCAGACCCCAAAACAGTCTGAAGCTTTGAGTCGCACAAAGCTCTATTTAAAAATTTAGCGTTAGTGTCGACTTACACGCGTTCGCGCAGCTTGCATGTTGAGTATCGAAAAAAATACCTCATTTCATTCAGGTATTCACGTAAAATACATGCAATGGTTGGATCAAGGTGAGAGAACTTGGCCCTAGCTCCTCTGAATGAACTTTCCTGTGATCAGATACCTTCTTTAGAAAAATAAAAATTCTTACATACAGTGCTTAACACCAACCTGTATTTTGGCCGAGTTTGAAAGGTGTACGTACTTTAAAAGCTGTATTTGAATAATGTGCTGTCGAATGGTCCTAAGGTTCTGATAAGTGACTACGGCAAAGAAATCGAATCTTGGATAATCCGTTCAACATTGCAAGCTTTAACACGTTGCCTCCGATTGCATGGCCGGTGTAAATCTTCACTTTGTACATATTATTACTAGATGGTACTGTAAAATTTACAGAACCTAACCTAAGTGGCCCACATACGTACCACTTTGGAGTCAACGTGGTAACTGAAAGCCCTGCTTGTGAAATGTGATAAAATTTTAATACTAAGTTAGAGTCGAAGAGACTTCTCTCTGGAAACTTAATGAGCGAAACCACATTTAGCGCAATTCGTGACACGAGGAATTTATCCCAGATGACTCTATTATAGTACAGCGTGGCTCCACCGCGTCGTCATTTGCACATTTCCATGCATTAGAAGTCCTCGCACCTCTCAGAGTTTTAACTTGTAAACTGAATTATGAGCTTTTGCCTCAATACCGTATTCCTTTAAAACCAGGGCAGTTTTAGCTCAACTTTGAACAAGGAACTGGCACGAAAAGAAGTAGCAGCTCATTTTGAAATCAATTCGTACTGAGGAAAGTGACTGTTGGGACACTGTACTACGCTCCAATTGCCGACCTTTATCGAGCTTTTCACTGTCTCCTTTACACAAAAGTTCAGGTGATAAGGAACTGTAAAATAAAATTCAATTTACTCAGGATTGTGTGGGAATTGCTCTCCTTAATTTAAAATACACCCAAAGTGGTGGCTGAAATTTGTGTAGATTATTTTATGCTCTGAAATCAGCAAAGAGATTCATTCGAAGAGTTTATCATTGCTCGTTACATCAAAATGAGATGGAGGTTAGAGCATATCCCTGTGATATTCAGTATTGCGTCGGAAATACAATTCTTCTAGTCTGCATATTTACTTGAATTGTCACGCTCTGCCAAAGTTTTCGAATAACAATGTTGATTGATCACAAAAAATATTCTTATAGTTAACTATGGCGGATCATAAACGATGTGCTATTGTTGTATTTCCTCATTCAAGGTGATATTTTAAGAAAATTTTAAAGCTCCAGAACATGTGAAACATAGGGATATTTATACATGTATTGAACCATCAGGTGGTTTGAGAAGACCATGAACACCAGCAGCGTCTAAAATAAAGCGAGAACTGAGCGCCGTGTCCGCTACGACTGCTTGAGGAGGTCATCAGTTCCAGTGTGGCTAGGAATCAGAGGAAATCCGAGAGAGGAATGGTTGCCAGGATAGGAGTTGAGAGGAATAGGGAAGACAGATGGACGTACGAGGCCTAGAACTCTCCCCGAATTTAGGGACAGTTTATGTCTGACAAGTGCCTGCAAGATGCCGGGGTTCCTGAAAAGTCTTCTATGACGACAGAGATTAGTGATTGGTTTGAACAATGCGCTCTAATATGATGAAAAGTTAGAGAGAGTTTAGTACAAAGGACGTTCGAAAGCCACCAAAACAATAGGATTATTAAACGCTACTATGAGTTCTCTTTAAATAACATTTCCAATATTCATCTTACCCTCTACTCAAAAACTTGTATTTGCGAGGTTGTGTACATGAGGGTCTTCATGTGAGGAAATCTACTAGCATTTATCATAAAATTGTCAAAACAAGAACAGAAGCTACAAGTACCGAATATCACAACCTAATGGGAACATTTTAAACAGTGAAAATTTTGTTTGATGAGGCACTATTTTTACGTATAAAAAACAAAAGAGCAACAGTGTAAGAAATTTATCATACCTGCGAACTCGTTTTATAGTACGCAGAGATGAGGCACCAACAATATTGAAAAATTTCTTGTCCCTCAAAAAATGACCTACATGAAGTTCATACATAACCTGAACTCGTCGATCAGGTTTAAGCCTGTTTAAGCCTGAACTCGTCGATCAGCTCTGACTCAGAAATTCTGAGGTCTTAGGAGCAAGAACGGGCTTTAGTTGTCACACGTGTTTTACTTCCTGATGTGGAGACGCTGCTTACCAAACTCGAAATCGTTTATGTAAAAGAATGAAGAGTCGTCGACTCATGCTTCATAAATTGGTTTTTGAACAGTTTTAGAACTTTCATTTAAATTTCTACATAAGTACCAATGTCTCATCGAAGTAATCACATAACATGTAATGCAAAGCAGATGAGACATACCAGTACATGATAGAATTCTAAAATGTCATAATAATTCCTTGTTTGATGTTCATTTAATTTCTGGACAGAGATACATGGAGTTAACCCAAACAAATGTTTTCAAGTTTATGATCAGTATCTCAGAACTTCATGAAACTTCGTATATAGCTCAGAATAACGATAAGAAACCACCAAAAATTCTTTACTGATGTCTAGTAGGTAGGTAAATTGTATCTATACTTCACAATTTACAGTTTTTGACTCAATTGTCACCAATTCTGTTATTTTTTCAAATTTTCATCAAATTTGTAATAAATACATCATGAGATTCTAAGCTGTGAAGAAAAATATCGACTAAAATTATTTATATTTCTTGATAAAATTAAAACTATACCTTTAAGAAATTTTTGTAGTTATATGGTCAATGTTTCAAAATTTCGTGAAACTTGGTATATAACTCGAGTAACGACTTTCGTCAATGAAAAGCTACTTTGCTGGTGTATATTCGATCGAATATTACATTCATACTCTGCAATTTATCCCTACTTTTTATCTGGTATGATCCCTTAAATTTTTTCCTAATTGTAATTATTTACCATATTACACAATCTTTTGTCATTTTTTCGTACTAAATTCGCCCAGATATTTGCAAGTTTCTAACATCCACTCGCTCTACGAGATCATTTGTCTACAAGCGTCTCATGTAAAAATCTTTCTCGAGAATCCACACAGTTCAATATCGGACTAAACAGCTCAAAGAATTTTCCCCACACTTTGCCTTAGATTGCATATGACGACACCAGTTTTGGATTAGGATTAGGCTATTTTAGATGATGTATTGAGCAAGAACTTAGACTCCTAACCACTTGACAGCGGCTGTGTGAGAATAACCTATGAGTATAACGAGTGGCCAGAGAGCCCCCCTTCATCAAGCGGCCTGGATTCTGCGGAACTGAAGCTCTGGAAATCAAGGAGTGAAACTAAACTTATAAATTCAGAACTAAGACTTGATATGACCGGTAAATCAAGTTCTTTTTATCAGCAGTGTATGTTCAATTATGATGTTAGACCACTAGGAAGTTGTATTATATCTGTGGATGAAGAAAAACAACGAAAACGCGGTGTTTTTTTCTGATCACACATTATGCATATTAGTTTCAAGTTTTACTTGATGATTGTATCAGGTTGGGACGGAATAAATACTGAAGTTCAAGGTCTACAATAAATTGCATCAAACGACAAAGATAGGAGTGAATTTAACTGAAGCTTTTCTTCACTATTTTATGATCTGAAAAACAGGGGTGGATCTATTCATTGTTGGGTCGCTACACTCCACAAAGCAGCCCTACTTTTAGGAAGGTAATTTTGAATTTTAATTTAGGAATATCATAGGATGCCTTCGTTCCAAACCGACATTGTGAGGCTAGGCTCTAAAATAGTTCATCCACAGACGTTCTCCATACAATTGTAAAGGCCTCTAATGAACCCATCGAACATGAACTATAAACATCTAATAATTTTCATATAATAATTTAAACAGTCGCTTACGGTTCAATTTTTGTCCTTTCCTGCGCTCTACTGCACTCATAAAATATGAAATTTGAAAGTAAAAACCCTGAGACAACTGATTAGGAAGCATATAAGTCATATAAACCAACAAAGTTTATTATATAAATGTGATTTTCCCAAAAACACTACGTTTTTTGCAGACGTCAACATTTTCCAAAATATTTTTGAAGACACGATCGGGAAATCTGCAGTAAAAACAAATCTAAATTTTTACAAATAAACGAAATAGTCTTTTATTTTTTGCACTAGCAAACACGGCGCTCGGTGACGCGCAACAAAACAACGTAATTTGAAGAAAATGATGAGCCAGAGGCTTATTTTGTTGCAGTCTTGTTGAGTTGGCGGAGCTGCCTGGTGATGTGGAGGACATTGCATGATGCAGGCAATGCAGACCCAGTGGATGAGGAGGACATCTCGTGGCAGAGATGATGAGGGATATTCTATGACTCAGATTATGAGAAATCAGGTGATGAGGGATATTCTATGACTCAGATTATGAGAAATCAGGGGATGAGGGATATTCTATGACCCAGGTTATGAGAAATCAGGTGATGAGGGATATTCTGTGACTCAGGGCATGAGAACCGAGGTGATGAAGAGATATTCTATGACCCAGGCGATTTTCACCCCGGTGATGTGAGGGACAGTCTATAACCCAGGTGATGAAAACTTATTTAATATAAGGATATTGGATGAGGTTATAAGAACCCAAGTAATGTGAGGGATATTCTTAAAACCAGGTAATGAAAACTCATTTAATATTAGGATATTGGGTGAGGTTATAAGAACCTGGGTGATGTGGGAGATGTTACACTGCATATCCAAGAGATGCTCCATGACACATTATATGCTGGAAGAAAGTATTCAATAACTCACCTAAAGATGACTAATGGATGTCGTAGAGAATGTTCTGCGTCCAGGGTTTGTCTCAAAAGATTCATTGTTCGCATTGATGGGCTAGTCCTGAATTATTTATACCCCTATTAGTGTGGAATACTCTTCGTATGAGATACTACCTCCATCTAAATTTTTCTAGTTTATTTCCTAAATAAACACGTAGCTTTTTAAAGAAAGAATGCACCATCATTCAAGTTGATATAACAATTTATAATTATTTAATATATATTCAGATATACTCCATAATTTATCAGCTAATCAATTCAAAATTGACATTATATACAACTATATTCAGTGACAATTTACATGATACCCGCCATACGTTGTGTTCATGGTCATATAATTATGTGAGGCTGCATTGAGGCTCTATTGGCGGCAGTAGTGGAAATCTACTGATTACTGCAAGGGATATCTACTAAGATATGCAGTAGATATCTCCTGAGATGTGCAGCGCATATCTACAAAAATGAGCATTTGATACCTGCTGATATGAACGTTGATTATCGACTGATATGAAAATTTATTATCTACTGATATGAGCATTGGATGTCTACTGAGAGGAACATTGGGTTTCTACAGAGATGAGCATGGATATCTACTGAGAGGAACATTGGGTTTCTACTGAGAGGAGCATTGGATATCGATGTACAATTGGTGGCAGCGGACAGATATTGAGCGTGGCTGTGCAGGTCTTCCAAGAGCGACGGACACCAATCACGAGCAAGAGCGGGAAGGCTGTATTTCAAGAATAGTATCGGTAGTCAACTGAAAGCATGACCAGAAATACATTAAGAGCGAACGGTAGTCAACCTCGAGCAAGGCCGGAAACACTTTAAATCTAGAATAGTTACAGGAATCGCATTAGAGCAGGAGCAAGGTATAGGAACAGAGGAGGCTTATAAATGTTGCAAGGACGATGCGATGCTAGGAGCAACACAAAGCGAGCTGCTCTGGACGTTCAGACAAACTAACCAAGGACTGACGCTGAATCCAACGCCCATTTCTCATGCCTTGTTCTGGCCTCTTGCCTCAGAGCCGCTGCAATTGCATCTTTATGTCTTCACTACTAGCTTGTAACTATGATACCAACTATATGTATACCGTATGTCCCACAAAAGCCCGAACCGAGTATTTATTTTCCCGTATCCGTAATACCATCATAAGAATACCTAGGATTCTTATGATGGATGGTATCAGTAATACCATCAAAAGAAAATGAATGTTTATGATATTCTTATGATGGTATTACTGATACGGGAAAATGAATATTCGGTTCGGGTTTTGTGGGACGTACGGTATAAGTCACAGGGAATGTGTGTGCCGTGATTGGTATGAAAAATTTATTGACATAATTAGGAAGGTCTTACTGTGTATAAATAAAATGAATAAACTGTGCTTACTACAATGCTTACTGTGTATAAATAATTCTCAGAATCTTCTATCGTATTTTGAATTTTGTGCTTAATTGGTGTGAAATAATGATTCGCAGTATATTCCCGTAAAATAACGGACGACATAGTAGTTGTATTCATATTCGAACTTTTGAATGACTCACTAAACAGTAGGTGCCCAAGCTCAAGAAATTTTTTGACATCCTACAAGATGATATTAATGCAAAAATTGTTGGTGAAATTCATGAAAAACACTATTGCAATATTTCTATCCAGAATAAGTAGTGAGGTCATAAAAAAGTTTCTCACCGCATTCATCTACATATATGATAGACTATGTATCTCTGTCCCATTACTTCCTTTCTATTACTGAAGAAAAATTATTAAACTGAAATCAGAACGGGTATGTATGTAGCCTATTATAAGCATTGTATTGTGGATACCAAAGGCGCCGGATCACTGTAAAACACGCCATTTTCCCCGTTATTATCTTTCTTCTCTTACACGGCCATGTTATAGGTAGATAAATAGAAAATGGAAGTTCTGTAGTCTACAGAACTGTATACATTCATGAAAAATGTTCAGATTCTGATAATACCGCGGGTAAAAGTGAAAAATTTATTTTATTTGATAGATCTTTTATTCTATCACTTTTAAACCAAACAATTTCAAAAGATACTATCTGGGCCACGTTATCAGTAGATAAGAGGCAGAAAGAAAGTTCTGAATGAAATTAATAAGAAGTATTCATTTAAAACACAATAATTTGTTGTAAATCTTTAATGCATTCATCTTGACCAGCAGGACCCGCGAATAATTCGAGGTTAGTTCATTAGCATGATTTTACAGGTAATAAATAAATTAAAGATATTTCGTCTTCCTTGGTCTCTGTTTCTCATGTTCTCTAAAAATTGCTGTCTCTCCACATCATTCATATCATTTCGTCTTTCTTGGTATCTGTTTCTCATGATTTGAAGATGCAATTCTCGCTCCTCCTGACTCATATTCATCCTTCGCTGTTGCATTCGTAGTCTGCTTCTATTACGAGTTGCTTGCCTCTCGTCTTCTCGCAAGCGCTGTCGGCTTCTTCTCTGTCGCTCTCTTACTGCTTCTCTTTGTTCTCTTATTCTCTGCTCCATTGTTTTAGATCAGGGGTGGGCAAACTTTTCAGTGCAAGGGCTACGTTCAAAAATTCGCAATTTCATGGGGCCCCATGGTACAGGTTCGCACATAAGTAAGGTAGTGTCGGTATCACTGATACGCTAGCAGCACTTTTCAAAATTCAAAAAAATTCAAAAATTTAAAAAAATTTAAAAAATTCAAAATATTTCAAAAATTCAAATAACTGACAAAGTATCAAAAATTTTAAAAATTCCAAAAATTCAAAAAATTAAACCATTTAAAAATTTATAAAATTAAAAACATTAAAAAGTAATTTTAAAAATATAAAAAATTTAAACCATTTAAAAAATTAAAAAATGGAAAAAAATTCTAAAACTAAAAAATTCATAAAATTCCCAACCCAAAGTAATGTAATGTAACATGACCCGACCCCAACCGTATAATAGATACCGAAATGAAGGGTGTGACGCACAGGTACGATAGTCGTAAGCGTATTAATATATAGATAATAATTTAAAATTAGTCAAATGTATGTAAGTCGTGGAAGTTCCACGGGAACTGTTTAGTAGCTAATAATTTAGAACTAAACAAATTTTTCCTTGTTTCCTAGATCGGAGCAAAAATATGTCCTGGCCGGAATACGTCCATAAAAGTATGTTAAAATTCACCAGGTATGAAAATGCAATGAGTGCAGAGTACAAACGTTTTCTGCATTCGGTTATCCTGATAATAGAGACGTTCTGGAGTTGAAAATAAAAGTCGTTATCTATTCCTGAGTACCAGGAGTCTATTTTATTTCATACACCATATATCTCACAAAAAATTAAAGCTATTTATTCATGTTTTTATGTACTATTTAATACTTGCACACGAATTATGGTAGCAATCTTCACTATACTAAGTCAAAAAATACTGTACGTCACATTGAAATAAATCGTAAACTGATCAAAAGTTATTGTTTTTTGAATGTAAAAAATATAGCATAACTTGCATTCATGCATGTTTAACAAGTCATGAAATGTAAGCAACAATTTCAGTTACACATGAGCCATTTCAATGAATATTCCAATTTTGGGTGCATGTTTCTGTAACGCTAATATTAACAACATATGCACAGTGGGACGATGTTGTGATATTTCTTTAATAGCTAGAATATATCTTAATTATTTATAATTTAAAATAATACGTAAAGCAATAATCGAACGAAACAAATGATGGCATTCTCTCGATTGCAAAACGCGCTCATTCTGTGCCAATAGCAGCTCGAGTACGAGCCCTGTTCAACTAGAGCCAGTTTTCTGTCGTAGTTAACAATAAGTTCGTTTGTGTAGTAAGGCATGGAGTGCATTTAAAACCGTGGTGAGGACCGTGAGAATTTTTTCCTATACTCGGTTACCCAAGAAGAGTGTACGAAGTATCAAAGCTCACTATGGTTAGCATAATCATCACCAGCATATACAACTACTTCCTTTATTAGTAATTTGCTACTTATTTGTAACTGAGATTATTAATTTGTTACATTTATTTTTTATTTTTCATCTGAAATTCCTATTGTCACCACTTATACACGTAAGGGAGCGATTGTGTGGGAGGTGAAGTAATTTCATTAAACTCATACGGAAATGAATGGTGCATTCGGAGAGCGCTTGCAAATCATCCTGATAAAGTCACCGTCTGTGTCTGAAGCCGTAGTTGTTGTTAAGCAGTGCGCGTATTACTGCAATAAAACTCACGATATTTTACGGAAAAAATCCACTAACCATCGTTAAACAAAATTTCGTAAAGCGAGCGTAATTCACCTCCAGTGAATTTCAGGCTCTGTCCTGAGAGCTAAAGACTACGTTACCACACAAAATTATGGCAACAATCTTATGAGAGAGCCTCGTCCTACAGCTAATCGGGACTCGAGCATAAGCCATAAAGAACCGAAAACACAAACGGGGTAAACAAATTAAAATGAAACTCATGAAGAATAGAAAACATGTAAGCAATACGAGTAAAAACAGAAAAAAACATTAGTCATTAGGAATGAAAAAACATCGCTCATAAAGAACAAAAAAAGCAAATTCATAGAGGACAGAAAAATTCGAAGCCATTAAAAATGAAAAAATTGAAAGTCTTTCACGAGAGAAAAGCTTTCCAAGTGACCCATATTATTGATGAGGTTGGAAAATTAATGTCAGAATGATGGCACCAACTAATATCATTTTCAGGAACTCTGAAATAGATATTTGACTGCCGAATATCTGTGCTTTGTAATGTCCTAGTCCAAAATATTCATTGTGGAGGACTCTGGTCAACCTCTTCATTTGAATCCGTACATGCGAACTGCAATACCATATTTTAAAGCTTCGCAATGAGAATAAAAAACAGGATGGAGCTGATGGTACAATGATGGCCTAACATTATTAAGAAATCGGATTATTCAAAATAGAATGATGATCAGCCAAAGTTTTTTATGTTGGCAGAATTTTTAACTGCAAGCTATAAAATTTCTCATTATAGAACCATTAAAACAATGAATATCAAACAAATTACCTTAAAAATTAATTGGCTATTCACTTTCAATATTGAATTCGATCTGTTTTTTTACGATTAAAACTGAGTGGTTTCATGAAAATAAATATCAAAAAATAGATTAAATTATTTGTCGATCATGTTGATAGGGTTTGTATCATACGTTAGCTTTTATTGATTTCGGGACAGAAAATTTCCTTCCGGGATTTTGCAAAACACTAAATTATCTCGTAATTGTATTATGAATAAATGGAGGAGACCGAGATGTTGGCACTACCACCTGCAGCATCACCTGCAGCATCACATGCGGCATCACCTACCTCCAGCATCACATGCAGCATCACCCACCTCCAGCATCACATGCAGCATCACCCACCTGCAGCATTACCCACCTGCAGGATCACATACAGCATCACCTGCAGCATCACCTACAGCATCACCTGCAGCATAACCTGGTTTTCAACGACCGAGAGTTTTGAAATGAAATTAGAAGCGAATAATAAAATGGTAATTTCGCAGCGGACAGAACTCGCAACAAAGTTGAAATTTCATTAAACTCGGGTCCTAAATTCCGAGGCGATTGTGCTTCACTGGCCATAATGGCTTCTAAAGTATCGCTTCACTGGTTTTCAAATGCCCTCAACTTAAGCTACTCATCAAATAAAACATGACTATACAGATGTTTTACTTGGAAAGTACTTCGGACTGAATATTTTATCTCAGAACTATTTATGTTATGAGTTTTTATTTAACATAGGATTAAATGAATTGTGTTTCAATAATTTTCCATACTCGAAACTAATCACGTACTAAACTTGAAACTCAATTTTTGGCTTCGCCTTTCAAGTACTGACAATTGTTACTCTTTCGAGCACAAGTCCAAAAAACTCACAGGAGTATATCGTTATTTTAAAGTGGTTCAACCCATTGCTATTCCATTAAAAGAAACTGTAATTTCTACGTTGGCACAAATAAAAACTCTGCGCGTCCAATCCTTTTGCTCATCGATGTTGAATTGATGAGGGATCTGCTAGTTGGGATCAAAACAGCTTTTGACTCCACAGAACTTCAGACGATATTAATTTGTGGTGCTTCAGTGTCATTAGGATCACGTCTAGCAACAAGGTATGCAGCTAAACGGCACGCTGCGTTGCTATCTATATGTTTCTGATTTGTTTAGTATTACACGGAAATGCTCGTGACGATCTGAAACAGATGGAGGCACATGAAGGAAAATATCTACTTTGAAGTGTACGTGTAGCATAAGTAGTCCTGATAAATAAATAAACATATATGTTGACCTTACCGAGACTCACACATAATTGAAACTGCGTTGTCAATTAAGGTAGAAAAATGTGGGTTTATTTTGCAATGACCTTGATCATAGGTAAATATAAGTAAACACCCAAAAACATTATTTGAGAGGTTGATAATTGTCTACCAGAACTCAAAAAACTCCTTTCATGACGCTGTTAGAACACGTCTTTTTGCACAAATGGAATAACTCAATAAAATTATTCACAAAAAAATATTGCACTGATTTTTTGAAATAACAGATTTGTACTTGAGAAGTTTTTCGTCGTATGCTGTGTGTCTTAAATAGCAGCGTCGTGTTCACACAATCCTATGGTTGTCTTAGGAGCGCTGAAGTGAAGGCAAGTAAAGGCTTATCATCTGCATAACTGATACTATTCATACACAGTCCGTTTGTACGACAAGCTTCCGCTCAAAGCAGCAGGAATCGAGTTGAGAAGCAACACCAACAACAAAGACGATAGGACTTCTCCCTTCAGTGCGTCATGAGTTATGCGTAAATGAGAAAAAATCACCGTTTCCCAACTTACTTGCTGCACAAATGTGTATTATGCGACGGTAATAATACAAATGTGATGACGTTGAAAGATGCTGTCTTTGTCGTAGATGAAGGTATCATGTATGGGATCGCATTGCTAAGTAGCAGTGATTAATGTGTAAATCTATCTTTCGATATAAATCTTTGCCGAAAATGTAAAGTATGTCACTCATACATTAAGCATCAGCTACTAAATAATCATAATGATAAATTGAGTTCGAAGGAGGACGGGAAGAGTGAAACATTTTAAATGTCACTGTGGTATTTGTGGACCAAATTTGGATTCAACCACATTGTCCTCATTTTATTAGTAAAAATTTATTGATATTGCCTAAAACAAACGAATTTCAAAGGGTAGACTGGAGGACTATATCACCTTAATGAAAAGTTGTCTATTCCACGTATCAGACAATAAAAATAACTGTTAGGGTAATACAGATTCGTTCAGGGAAAAAGGTTAAGGCATGCTTTTTTAGGTACACTGTAATATAAAAAACCGTTTTGCTGGATGTTATTCAACTGACTAAAGATAAAATATTCAGGACGTTGTAAGTTCACACGTTGTATATTGGGCAGACTATCGTACGGTACTCTAATGCTAACGTTTCAACTAGTACTAAAAACATTCTTTTGTAATAAGCTAAGTTATCATGATGAAACGAACTTTGAATGAAATCTAGTACGCATCCTTTAACTGCCTCATAAATTTCGTTCCCAATTTGAACGCAAAACAATAGCAAAACCTTGGGTTGTTAGTGAGAAGGACCAGGCACCACACTCCGATTTTCCGTTTAAAATAACAGTGCGATGTTTCGCAGTCGATGCTGAGGTATTATCCAGCAACTTTTTAAATTAAACGATGCCGCATGATCGTTTTCCTTCAGAATTTGTAGTCCCAGAGAATCAGTGAGCGGTGAAACGTTGAGCTTGTAGCAGACCTGAGTGATGAAGTTATTGTGTCGGACGAGACTCGATTGAAGGCGACTAATTAGGAAATGAGGCCCAGTCACAATTGAGACGTTCATTTTTGACGGCCATAATGATGCCCTATTTAACTGCCGCTGCTCTTCAATTCACTGAGCAATGATTAAATTTCATCAATGGAAACTCGGAAGATGTGAACAGCAAAAATTATTTCACATCCTGTTGCAGGGATCTTCTCAAAGAACGCCAGAGCGGTGTGTCGATGTCTGCTTCAGTTCACGTCCATGCATCAAAGAAATCGACTTAGTTCATTCACCGAATATTTTTGATCAGTGGAGACTGCAGCTGTTCAGACAATCAATCTCAGCAGCAGTTGTGCGTGTCAATGTCCCTCATGATTAAAGAATGGACCTTAAGAGGTAAGCCTTATTAACAATGTTTTTGTATTTGATTTGAATCATATAGAAATATTGATTGTGGAAACATTTAGGAAGCATGTACAAGTATTTATTACATGTGCATGTTTCGTGAAAATGCAGGAGTCAGTTAAGAAAATACCAGCGTACCTCTAAAACACAGCGAGAAATAAACATTTGTACAACGATAAAAGCTTGAAAATTTTAAACTGTACGAATAATTTAACACAAAATTTGCATGTCAGTTTCAACAAAAAAACTTGAATGATTTTTTTGTCCTTCACTTCCATTAAATATATTTTAATACTAGCGAACGGCCGACAAGTTTGCAACGTATGGAATTAACATTGTATTACATGAGTAATGCAAAGTACTGCTTGAGTAATGTACTGCACTCGTCATTGTTGTAATATGGAAAGACATAATTTGAATTATTTCTGAGTGATTTCAATAATGTTGTACAAAGTGAATTTGAACTTACACTATTTGCCTTATACAAATTTCGATGACTCTTTAAGAAAATATTCGACATAAATGGAAATACTTCCCCACTGAAATACAAGTTTCATTCACAACATGTAATCACGTTAATGTTTTGGCTGTAGGTCGTTGTAACTTGAATGAACGACAAGCCATATTGAATTAATATCTAAATATGCAATCTGGCCTGCGAGGGAATCTTGTATCGATAATCTTAGTTTCGTAGACTGTAAACAGTATTTTTAACTTGCATGTTGTTAAATTTTAGTGTTCTTTTGGTAACTCAAACAGAAGCCACGCTTATTATGGGTAAGGAATTATTTTAAATGTGTCTGTATCCTACACCAATGATAATAACACAGCAGGAATATGAATGTTAAGTAAGTGTAAAAAAATAGACAAAGGCTACTGCTGGTACAAGCTTTAGCAGTCATCAAGCGCTTGTTTTTTTTCAATTGTGAAGCTTAACGGTTATCTAGTAGTGCGAAGATAGAAGATGTCTCCAAATAGGAGGCTGAGAATCCTTCTCATTTTACATATTTCTTAATCATCAATTTCATCCTTGCTTAGTGTACAGTACACGTGGTAGAAGACGATAGAAAAGTCATAATAGGTTGGTCGTATAGCAATTAACTCAGTAGCGGTAGGTAATCGATTAGAAGTTGTGAATAAACCCGAAGTCAAAAAATCATGTCTCGTACGGAAGGTGGTAGTGAAATGTGTGTATGGTCCTGTAGAATTGTGTTTGCAAATAATACTTTAATGAGTAATTTTCCCACACTTGTTTGCTAACTGTTGCATTAGTCTGGAAGAAAATATTACTCGTCCAACTTATGAGTCTTGAAGTGTCATTTTATTCGTGATTTTATTGCACTCTTCTATTAAAGGGTACATTAAATTCATTAAAATGAGATATGGAACCAAAACGTACTAAAACGAACCTTAGAAAAGCAGCCAAACTTCCAAACAAAAAATTATCTGAAATCATTTTCATTTTAAATTTTCAATTTGCTTCGATCTGCTTTGCATTACTCGAATCATCATTTGAAGAAACAGCCCTCCAAGATGTGAAACATGAATTACGGCTGGCACCTCGAATGCAGCCTTCAGAGTAGGTTGTGGTGGCAATATAATTATTATATAATGGAAGCAATGCCGCTCTCAGTGGGAATGTGAGACTAGAGCTGCAATTAAGCCTCCACAGCGGCCCCTAACGCAATTAGAAGCCGTTGTAACGGGAACTAAAACGCGGTGCAAAGTTTGGGCAGTCTGGGCCGCCCCTGGAGAAACGTTCGCTGAGAACACAACGTAGAAGTAAGAAATAATGCAGATGGAGAAACTGAGGAATCTTAGAATTTGCATGAGACTCTAAAAAAACGTGATTGCAATGAAAAAAGAAAGATTTAAACAACCTACAAAAGCTTATCGATCAGTGTTAATGTACAAGAGCTACATCGATAACATCATTGCTTGCTTGATAACAAATGAATAATTTTAGAGTTGAAACACAATTTTGACTCTAAAATTTAAGTATGAGAATTAATTTTATTTAAACATTTCAAAAACAATCTTCTTCACTTGGTGAGGAAAAAAATTGCACTGTTATCAGGTAACAGTGAGACTTTTTCAGCCCCACAGAGACATCTCCTATACCTTTTAATAATGTACCCCAATAGTATAATTTCACTTGTGAATGATGTTATCGTTTTGAATAGATCAGGCAATTGTATTTTCCTTAATGTTTAGTGAGATGTTCTGTACAATTAAAAAATCCTTTCACTGCTCTTCTCTCTCGAACACAACCTTCGAATGCACAAATAAAAAGTAACGTATCAACAACGCAAAAAATCAACAATTGAACGAGTTTATATATAAATTTATTAGGCTCCGATGATTTGTGAATGCTGTTGACAATGATGAAGTGGACAAACTTCTTGCACAGACTTAATTATGGTACCGAAGTGACTCGGCAGCCTCACTAAAGGTCGTATCTTGTAGCGAATCACAAGGCTCCACTACAAACGAATACCGCGACGAGGCTAGCTTTCATCAACCAATGAGCAAACAGAACAGAAGAAGTGAATCCAGCGACGAGGCTAGGCCCCGGTATGACCAGAAGTACGACATTAACCAATGAGCGCTCACGCTCAGGCAGCAGAGCCAAGCCAACCGCCCTATATAACGAGGCTGCAACGCTCTGTAAGAGCAAACCCCATGGATAGACCTCCACCACTCAACACATGTGCGCAGAGCATTCATTTCTATTCCCCTCCTATTATCCCTTTCCGTTTCACCCCTATACTTAGGCACACCCTGTGTCAACCTCTCCCTCAAATCTTCCCTACTGGTACCGACCCACCTACCTGCGGCACGAACTCTCTACCAAGCACTTCCAAAGTCATCATCTCCGCCAAGAACTCTCAACACCTCAAGAACTCAACACACAGCCACCAGCAGAGCAAAGGAAGCAGAAACCAGCCATCCTATCTGCGGACAGGATGGGTCAAACAACTCACGCCCTAACAAGAAGTGCACGTGCTCCAACTCTATACGTCCCTGCGCCCTGCCGACAAGACGTGCACATCGAGAAAGAAGAAGCAGGAACTAATATAATATTCAAATGGCCAAGTACAAAGTATTAAACTCATCCTGCCTTTAACTGCCTTTTCTCTCCGATCTTTATCCTACCCCGAGTAGGATAAAGATATTCAATGCTTGCTCGGAGATAAAAGATGTCTGAGGGTTGGAATTGAAGAGTGATTTAAGAGAGATCACTGCAATCTCAATGGTCAGTGTAAAACTAAATGAATTACTTTACTTGAATTACCATGCACAGTATTTTTATTTCTTAATAATAATTAACAATTTCTCACAGGTACTCTTAATTTTCAGAAGATGCGAAGCAATTCTAAAGTTTGAGGTTTTGTAACGAATGCATTTGAATGAAAAAGACAAATAACTAAAAATAACATCTAATATCCATCATGAAAACGAGAAATTAATTTACAACATATTACTAACAATTTGCTACACACAAAGTCTAAGTACCTGAATGAAAATAATTCTCACTCAATGATATTATCAAATATTACGTGTTACTTACGAGCAGCTCAGCTGTGTGGTTTACGAAGGCATGTTGTATAGGGGGAAAAGATACAGCGAACCAAAGCCAAACTTTTTTGGTTAGAAGGAACGCTGAATTCTCCACTAGTTGTAAAACGAAAGTGTTGTCTAACAGAGCATGAAATCAAATAAGCCATCCATCAAACGGTCGTATTTAATTCGCGGCACAGCCGCCTGTCTGCTCTCGCTCTGGGATGCATGAAAAACGGTTGGGGCTGCGACTGAGAGTCGAATTCTTAGCAAAATATTTCGACAGGCGGATAATTTGATTGTGATCCAAATTGCATGGGATGGAACTTCGCGTATTATTGAATTATTTACTTTCCTCGCTGTATATATTTGTTTTAATTGAAAAGTACCGAGGTGTTACTCTGTGTTTATGATAAATTGATAGCGCTCCGCTTGTTTTTAACTTAATATATACTTGAGGAACATCAGTTTTTACGGGACACTGAAAGAAAAATACGCGCTAAAAAACTAGACGACCTTCAAACTTCAACCTAAAGCAGCACTGAAAATCTTCCCATTTTAGGCCATCTTGAGGCACATCTATTCCAACGGTACTACGAGACTTCTCGAATACGCCTCAAAATTATCTTCATTTTTCCAAATTACTAAATATAAAATCTTTATTTATCTAAAGTACTCGATAAAAATATTTCTTTTTTCCATGTACTTCCTAAAATATTTATATTTTTCTAAAATACTTTTTAAAGCATTTTTATTTTTCTAAGATACTTCTTAAAGTATTTTCATTTTCTAAGATACTTCTTAAAGTATTTCTATTTTCTTAGATACTCCTTAAAGCATTTTTCTTTTCTTAGATATTTATTAAAAAAGTAAAAAGTCGTACATCAGTTTTAAAAGCTGATGTTAAAACCCACACGTGAGTAACATTCGCCGAGTGCTTGGCTCTGTGGTCACTACAGAGGAACAAAATCCTCCTGTGCTTTGTTAGTTAAAGTCGCCGGGCAGTCACGGGGTAGAAATACTCATGTGCAGGTTTTCCTTTTTCCTTTCTTCTGTTTTCAACGTTTTACTGGAGCGTCAAAACATTTTTAAGAAACATTCTTCGGCATAAATAATCTTGTTTGATAGACGATTGTCACTTATTCATTACGTAAAATTTCTGCATGATGCAAGTAATTATTCTTACAATCACACTTGAATGTGTGAATCAGTATCAAAAATTATTTTTCATTGTATATTTTTGAAGAATAAGACTGCATTATTCATCTTTTCAATTGTCTTCAATTTCTAGTAAAGGCATGGAAATATTTCAAAATTAATCCTTATTTTGAAATTCTGTTACTTTTCTACCTCGTACCTGTGAATCTCATTAAAATCTTCTTTACAAACACATTTTCTGAAAAATAGCTCAACGACTAACTCTAAAAATGCATCTGACGATGAACAACACTTGACAGCAGCACTACTGCACACAGCAGAATTTTCCTATTGAACAGTTACCACATAAAGAAACCACATAAAGAATTCTTAGCCGCGAGCAGGACTACGTAACATTCCCTGTAACAAAATGTTTACTCTTAAAAAAACACATTTTCCACAAATTTCACTCCTCATTTTACGATTTCTTCAGGTCTCCATTTCCCAGAGCGCAGAATGCAACATAGAATTCCGCAAGATCCGTCAAGCCAAAAGACTGATCGAGCGTCTCTCAAATAACGTCGCGTGAGGGCACTAGATGGCACAATTTATGCTGACAGCTCGCCCGGATTTCCTCCTTGGAGTCAAATACTGTAATGTGATGCGTCATGAAGCTAGGTGCAAGATTTCGTTCGAAAGCGAAAAAATTCAAGATCTTCTTTCAAAATATCATGCACTTGCTTGTACACGACGAATTCCAAGTCAAACGGTCTGGCTAACTGCATTTTCCAGCCAGCTTCGTGATACAACCCACTAGTTCTTATCTAACAAGTCTTACTTTCTTCGCTGTATATATGTGTTTCAATTGAGAAGTACCGAGGTATTACTCTATGTTTATGTATCTATGTAAGACAGGAGCGCAGCTACTCGCTAAAGAATAGAATAGAATAGAATAGAATAGAATAGAATTAGGCTATAGGAACGAACCTTCTGGCCCATTCTTGGGTCGGATAATTACTTCGATAATTATTCGGTTGTATACCCAAGTCCTATGCCGTATTTCTAGCCGCGTCAACCATGTCGGCAGCGGGAGCCGACAAAGCTAGATGAAGAAACTGAAATGCAGCTCGACTGAGTCCGTATCTTATCTCGTCCTGATTTTTCTTCGAAACTCTAAATATTAGTCGACGTCTTACCATTCACGCGAAGTGGAACGCTGCTGTTCATGAGACGAAGAGAGTTTCTTGCTTGCAAACTTCATTGCTTCTTCCGGAATTTTGGGGTAAATCTTTTAGCAGAAGCCTGGGCTTTTTATTCACCAGAAATAACGCACAGGAGCCATTAACATCGGCATGAAAGTACAAGGCAGCCTCTTTAGAATAATTTATGTTTACTTCTTGGCCTATATCCTGTCGAAATGAACCTGTACAGTACATACAAAAGTACGACTTTTGATACACACGTTGTCTAAGTAAATTCAGCCCTAGAACTTGAGTATTTTGGAGTTATTTTTGTAGAGTTTGAAAACCATATTTATTTTTATCTACTGAAAGAGCATTGTATTGAGTAAATGAGTAAGTTAACTACAAATCTAAGAAGCTTAAAAATTTTTATTGGTCAATGTACTTTTTGGAAAAAATGTGGAAGTTAAGTAAAAATATAGGTGTGCTAAGGGAAACATTGTATGGAGTTTTAATGCTCTAAGTATGCGTTTTGGAAGCCAGCAAAGGAAAAAAGAGTAAAATTATTTAAGAAACATGCGACGATCCACGTTAGTCGATGATATTTGTGGTTAAAAATATGGAATTAGAATAAAATACGTATAAATTTTCACCACTCTGAATTCAAATATATTAAATAATTTTATCCATTTTTGTTCCTAGAACTTTCTAAAACAAATCAAGCTTTCAGCGAGAAAACACATGCCTGAAAAGGAAAAACATCGGACTAGTGCAACCAAAAACCATCGGCGTCCGCAAAACGGTAGAATTTTTTTTACAACTCAATTTTTAACCATTTTTTAGGGGACGACTTGATTAATAACCTTTCGTGAGTTGCAAAATACCTCGAGTGTGTCCCCAACGTAAAATTTTGTTATAAATTGAGCCTAGGAATGACTTACGTGAACGTCACACGGACGACACAGGCCTACAGAGGCCTGAGGCCCGAAGGTTCTGGCTTAGATTAATGACAGTGGTTTGAAATTTTTTTCTGCATTTTCTTCGGTTATTCGATGGAATAATTTCCTGATGTCATACATTGATAGATTTTAAATATCCTTAGCAACTAACAAGAACATACTCTGCGCTTATGCGAGTATACGTGTGATGTGCTTATAATATGCAGAGATTTCTGTACTGCCAGCCTGGAGTACTTTCTAATTTGATGGCCAATAGAGTTTTATGTACATCCAGAGAGCAAAAGTAGAGTAATCTCATTCAAACCGACCTTGCTACAGAATTCTGCGGGGTTAATAGCATCGTTAAAGTTCTCATAGCGAGTGCTTTTACGATGAGTTTCCTCATAATGAACTGGCATTGGCATCGTTTTCTATTGACCAAACTTTTCCCGCTGTTGAGTCATCAACGCAACGTTAAAAGTTTTTGTCGGATCGACATGGCCTGTAATGAATCAGGCAGGCCTGGCAGGTGTTTTGTCCACTGAGTGCTGATGGCCGCAGCAGATGAGTTTCCACAGACCCGTGTTTTTGCCAGGCATGAAATCTATGCTCACACTATCACCACTGTTGCACAACCTCCCTATGGGAATTCCAGACGAAAATTAGGATCATTTGCAGACATTTAGTTCGAGAAGCGAGAATAAACTATTTTTATTATTATTTTTCGTCGGAAAAATAATCGGGTACCATTTTTGCTGCATAATCGGATGATTTCATTTAAATCATTTGAAAATTTTGCGTGGAAGACAGTACCTATTACAGAGGAGGAATATGTAAGCACTGGTACAGATCGACAGACTACAGTTCATAACAAGTTATCACGAAGATGACAATTTTTTTACTTTGAGTCCTTGAGAGTAACGAACTTTTGAAGTTAGTCATTTAGCCCTCCGTTACACCGTATGCTCGTAGCATCCTGAAATTTTTTCGAATATTTCTCACAGCCACTTTGTCAGATTTGTATTAATTTCCAAAAAATTTTAAAAATCGTTTACCTTTTAAGTTTGATTCAACTTTGAGAATAAAGATACAACTGTAAGAAATGAGATTAAAAGGTTGGTTTTGTGAAATTTTATGTTTGGCGTAGATTAGAAGAAGAATTTGAGTAGCTAGACACCCGTGTTGGTACATACTCTGACACCTCGTCTGGCTCACAAATCTGCTGCAAGAATCTCCTGATCGAAATCAAATCTTTGTTATACTTCAGCCCAATGCAATATTATACTTTGTAATTAAACATTACAGCAACATCATACACCGATAACAAAAAACAACACAAACGATAAAATGACGTAACAGCTTCTACTAATACAATGGACAGTGTAACTCCATCTCTCTCTATCTCTCTCTCTATCACTATCTGTGTGTGTTCGTCCCTTTTCTGCTTATTTATTACCGAAAACAAATTATTAGACTAAAATCAGAACGGGTGTACATATATTATAAGCATTGTATTGTGGATATCAAAGGCACAGGATTAGTGTAAAATAAGCCATTTTTTCCCGTTATAAGCTTTTTTCTTACACGGCCATAATATTGGTAGATAAGATACAGAATGGAAGATCTGTACATATTCATGAAATATATTCATTTGAAACACAATAATTCATCTTAAATCTTTAATACATTTGTAATTACAATAATTCCAAGTCATTAAAGTTTAAGCCGTGGAATTTCCACGGGAACTATCTAGTTTAGTTTGAATTCTGATTTCAGCTCAATAATTTTTCTCCAGTAATAGAGTGGAAGAAATGGAACATACACAGATAGAGTGAGAGAGAAAGATGGAAATAAACTGTGTGTTATATAAGTAGATTAGTGTACCCGAGCCATCAAAAATGATGGCAAATCTAGTGTATAATAAACACTTGGAACATAGTATTTTTGAGCTGCAAAGAATTAGTTATAGCCGTTCGTGTCATATCATAGATACAGATATTCAGCATTACTGACAGCAACTGCGGGCTTGTGTATGTATATTGTAATATGCAATACCCCACCGAACTCGGTCTCCGCGATACGGACTCGAGTGTATAAGGCTCTGGATCTCTCTAATTTTTTTTAAAGTGACTTACTATAGTGCACTATTACAGCGAATATGAGTGTATTAATTTACCAGTGAACTGAAACAAAGACCACCAGTGCTAATTTCTTCCTATCTATTCTTAAGAGCGTGACACAAAATATATAAATAAATACATAAATAAATATATAAACACACGACGGTCATTCTTAGTATTAGATTAGATGGAAAGCTTTAGAAACTGAAAAACCGTTCAGGAGTCTACAGTACTTGTGTTTTACAGTAGTAAAACAATAATACTGTTTTATTTTATTTCAGAGGAAAATTACATATCTCCAATTATTTTAAAGTGAAAGACAGTCAATGTAGCCGTATCAAGTTCACGATGAATATACTCAGACGCCTGCAAGTATAATGGGTTGGAGCGGTATCGTATTTTCGAAGAAGTGTAGACAAACGTCTGCATGTGTAAAGGATGGACAGAAAGCTAGATGTAATACGTTCAGTGTTTGCAATATTGCCCTCACTTTAGAAATACATATTGCAGACGTCTTTCATCTGCCAGATTATAGACAGAAAAAATGTTGAGAATATACTGTACAGGCAAAGTTTAAAAATAGCTTTATTCATCGAAGATGTAATTGAAACGTTTACAATTGAAGGGTGGAAAGCACTAGTGGACTACTTGCATTTTTTCCCACAGGAGAAAATACAAGTTGTCCACTAGTGCTGTCCACCCTTCATATAGTAAACTACTGGATCGTAATCGCCTCTGTCTGCGCTGTGTTAGCGACAGCACGGGAGTGGACTACTTGCATTTTTTCCCGTGGAAAATATATTATATTTACCATGGGAAAAAATGCAAGTAGTCCACTAGTGCTTTCCACCCTTCAATTATACTAGTAGACACACAAGTGAAAATTCACGTATTTTTTGGTGAATTTTTTCGCTTGATTTGCTAGCAGACACGGGATTTGCAAAGGGGTTTTCACATTGAAGTATGTGCCTATGGTATTCACAATACAATGCTTACAATGCTTATGCCAGTCCCATTGAGGAGTCAATACCTAGCATAAGATAAACAGTATATTTTAGCATGCAGTGCTTTGACTTTCGAAAAAATATTCCAGAAACTATAGTTGCATTGTAATTCAGGAGTGAAATTTCATGGTATCCCATTTTGTTATTCAGTAGACGAGTTTCTCCTACCTAAATCCTTAAGGGCGTGACAGAGAGACAAACCAACTAAGCAAACAAGCAAGCAAGCAAGTAACAAAGTGTATATTATTGTATAGTGGGACTAGATAATTCCCGTTTGAATTTCCCGATTTAAAAATGAAAAATTAGGGATTTTTTGATCGTAGTTACATTATAAATTTGATTAGATTTGACTAATCTAAAATTACTAGTAGACCCACACGTGAAAATTCACGTGTTTTTTACTAACTTGTTTCGTTTGATTTGCCAGTGGTCGCGAGCTTTCCGAAGGAGTTTCCACATTGAAGGCTGTGCCGTTGGTATCCACAACACAATGAATGTATGCCTGATCGAATTTCCTCTTATCTAAATCCTTAAGAGCATGACAGAGAGACGAACCAAGCAAGAAAGCAACAAACTGTGTATTATTATATAGTGGAATTATAGAAATGAATGTAATAAATATTTACGACTAATTTTTGTGTTTTAAATTACTATTTTCCATGAATACATACAGAACTTCAATCCTGTATCTTAGCTAGCGTAGATACCGCCTAAATAGTACCAATCGAAATTCCACCATTCAAAAGTGATAAAATTAAGAATGTATGAAATAAAGTTCATTTTTCAGTGTTACCCGTAGTACCATCAGAACCTGAATATTTTTCATGAATATATACAGAACTTCCATTATGTATCTTATCTACAATATCATGACCGTGTAGGAGAAGAAGGCTAATAACTGGGAAAAATGGCAAAGGTTACAGTAATCCGGCACCTTTGGTCCAATACAATGCTTATAACACATGTATACCCGTTTTGATTTCAGTTCAATTATTTTTCTTCGGTAATGGATGGTCAGTAATGAGACAGACACACACACTATGATGTCTCATATATATATATATATATATATATATATATATATATATATATATATATATATATATATATATATATATATATATATATATATATATATATATATATATATATATATATATATATATATATATATATAGAGAGAGAGAGAGAGAGATAGTGAGAGATGGAAACACACTCTATTATAGAAGTAAATAACAAATAATCTCAAAACTAACTCAAAATGTGAGAAAAACTGCCGTTAGTACAGCCTACAGAATCATCACAATTTGAAACCTAAGTAAATGCATTTTCCTAGAAAAGAATTGATCTCTTTTCTGAAAAACTGGCCGTGTGTGAGAATCAGAAGTCAAATTGTCATCAATCATCAAGTCATGGGCTTGTGCACTTCTCTCTGTTAATCATTTCAACAAAAGTTGAAATTGTGAACATAAAACAACTCACCTTTAGACGCAAATAACTTTAAAAATTAAGCCCTTTACTATTCAGTTATTTGTGAGTTGTTTGATTCTAACCGAATTGTATGTATAGAGTCTGAGTAATCAATGCAGAACAACCTAAAAATGTGCAAAATCTAACGTAGCGCTCAAGTCTCCCATGTAAAAATCAAAATTAATTAGCAATTAATCGATGACGTAAGTGGACCATAAGGTCATATGCACTTCTGAATTTGGACTCGTTCTCGTAGACTCCGAATAAATCAAATTAGTCGGGCAGTACTGCACAGCAACCAGAAGAAAGTCCATGAAATCAAGTGACCATGTCTGGGTGGCAATCAGGCTGGCGACCAGCTCAGGCATCTAACAAATGAGCCTTCAAGTAGACCTGATTGCACTGTATATAGGATACGCAGACTAAATTTAGAAAGTCCTCTCGGTCCTAGCACGCAATTATTTGCGTATTTCAACTGTAGTTGGATTAATTTCAAAGAAAAGAAGACTACGTTTGACATGTTCTCATTCCATTGGCGCGTTCTGAAGCGAGCATGCAAAGGTTGGATAAAATAGCTGAAAAACTTATTTTTACTGACAGCGTTTTTTTGTTCTGAGGTACTGTAGAAAGAGCAATCAGATTTTGAAAATATATATTCCTTTAATGTGGAGAGAAAAGCTGCATTCATTTTGAAAGAATGCGTAAATATTTTTATGGTGATTGAATCCATGAAATTAATTTGAGCAAGCTTATGAATTTTGAACAATGAAACTTAAGTTTATGGGCTTTACTCTCTAACTGGCGATGTTATGCAGTTTCATGACAAAACTATTTAGTGATCTATAATTGTGTATAAAAAATTTGCAATATTAAAGTAAAAAGTACAACATCAAAGTACAACATCAAAGTACAATGCACTAAACAAAATTAATCATGCATGTCTGGGAGCTGGTTGTGCAAAGCTACCTCCCTTCAAAAAGCAAGCGAGTCCTAGAATAAAGAAAAACCTGCACTGAGGACCAGGATATTAGACCAGGACTTTGGGACACAGGAAAGAGAAGATGTAAATACACAGGCGACGCAGCAGAAGTTAAAGCACCAAAGTTCTCCGTGAACAAGCCAAAAACTTAGTGAACTGACGCACATATTTTCTCCTGAATATATTTGTTTGTTCAAGGATATTTCTATTGCGCGAGTAGACTTAGCGTAAATCTTTTTGTCACAGCCAGGTAGAGAAATAATGTATTGTTCCATGAGGACTACATGAAGAACAGAGTTTCGCTAGTGAGGCAATGCTACAAGCACAAAAAAATACAAATAGAGTGAAAACAAACTATCATACTACGTGAAAAGTACTATTAATTCAAACTGCTGTATTCAAAATAATTCACTCTGTTACCCCACTACTGTAAACGGGTTAACCCCCAACTAACGATCAAATTGGCAATGTACGAAATGCGACCGTTCAATTGAATATAAATTCAGAGTAGAATGTACATAAATTTAGTTCAACAGCTACAACAAGAAAATGCATCGCAAAATACTGACCATTATATTCCTCCTAATATGGAATTAGAAGCTCTTCGAAGACATGGAAAAACTAAAAGTTCAACAACAGCACGTTCTTTTTTATACATCTTACGATCACATGACGCTCCCAGCTCAACATGCCACGACAGAAACGAGCAGCACACGAGACGCGACAATATTACTTAGGCTCATATCTGCAGCACGCAACTCTGGCATTGCAAGAAACGCTTACAACGACACAAAAATCAACAGCCTGGACGCAATGCTAAAGAGAACTATGGTATAAACGTACTATCACTCCACCAACAGTACGATTAAATGAATGCAACAAGAGCGAACTCATATATGGACGAAGCATTGTCTTCAGGGATGAATCGTGAGCCAGTAAATAACGAAAAACACACACTCAAGGCTACCGATGATCATAACGACGAACATAGTTTAAGCAAACAAACTGAAAATACTCACCATAACATTGGACACCGACGAATACTATTTGACAACGTGCAAAGTATCCTGCCAACAATACACGATGTACACGCCATCGCATCAACTTTATCACACGACATTACATATAGCCGTCAGTAGAACGTTTTATAGTTAAATCTAAATGGAAAACATCTTCCAGCAGAAATCCCAAAGAAAGGATACGTTTACAACCTTCATGTAGTAACAGAGGGGGTGACTCCATTATGTACATAAAAAAGTTGCAACCAAAATGTAAAACCAACGAGTAACAGAATAAATGGAAACATTACATCTCACTACTCGCCCGCAGTAAAGAGAACTCATCCAAATTGTACTCGTATACATTAACCCAACCTGTACAGCAGCCGATGATAAAATCTATGGTTTCTTTAAAAACATTCTCAGTACTCCTTATGAAGCACAGATCATGGGAGACTTCAATCTGCCTTACATAAACTGGACTACTCGTCAAAGTCGGGCACCTGGATCCAAGCTTATCGATCTGATGAATACGAATTCTTTTCAGCAACATGTCTCACTGTTCGTATAACATTCGAGGTTACATAATTAATTAATTCTACCCGATCAAGAACTCTGATCATGAGGCGATGAATATTAATCATTTCTAATTGAACGCTGAAAGTATCAATAAAAGAAGGATAAGATCCCAGCAATGTCAAAATAAAATACTACAGTTGTGGCTGCGATAAACTAATATTTAACCATTGTTAATTGAAGGCCTCAGTTGTCAATAAAAAGAGGAGTGTATCCCAACAATCTTAAAAATAAAATGTAAAAGGACAAGATCCCAACAATGTCAAAAGAAAATATCATAAAATGCCACCATTGTTAATTGAACGCTTAAGTCGTCAATAAAAAAAGTAGTAAATCCCAACAATATTGAAAAATAACAATGTGTAGCAACAAATTTGAAAATGAATATTTATAGCTACGTGCTAACAAGGTTGAAATGTTAAATTCCACAACGATGTGCTGCACTGCCATAATATTAAAAATACTCCAGGAGAATAAATTGTTATATGCTTCGAAATCAAGAGGATGGAAGTCAAATGCGTAGATATAAAATTGTGTATAACTGTTAAATAGATATAAGTGTGTTGGACAGAGATGCGTTAGGATGCGTATACATGCATTATTTCTAGGACGATGGTAATGTTGTCTTGTGCATGAGTTGCGCAATGTGGAAATGTTTCGAATGAGTATCAGGCAACGAACAATGTGAAATGTAAGAATTACAATGTGTGGGGGCATAAACGAAGGGTATACCGTACCATCACTGTAACTAAGGAAGGAACAAGTTGTATTAAAAGAGGTAGGAGTACAATAGTGTAAGAAAATTTATCTACAATGTTACGGAAGAAATTTTACTTTTCAAGTTCAATATCGTATCTCCAGGAGGCGGCATATGGGAGGGTAGTAGTGATGATGTATAGTGATACATAGTAATGTGTAATGATGTGGTAATGTGTAAAGATGTGTGAAGGTGAATGGGTACGTGGGAAAGCAACTAGGCCACTGGGCCATTAAAACCCAACCGTCGCGCTCGCAAAAATATAAACAACACAGCACGCTATCATGCAGTGTAAGCAGTTCTGAACTCCTGCTAGTTGAAATATGTTCTGCAATCGCTTCAAAACTGTGAGAAGCATCGGATAAGAAGCTATCAGTCAAATGAACACAGTACACCTGTAAAGCAAGACCAAAAACGAAAGGAAGAGCGAAAAGTCAGGAGGCGTGTTTCTAGAAAACACCAACAGATTGTATAAGCAGCAGTCGGGAAATCAAGGGAAGTCAAAAAGAGTTAGGTGTTGATTGGGTGAACAACAGTGTGCGAAACGGCGACGATTCTACAGGGAGCACCTACGAGTTAGGGGCAGGTGACCGACTTCAAGGAAGCAGGGGGCAACTACGGGCTAGGGGCAGGTGACCGACTTCAAGGAAGCAGGGGGCAACTACGGGCTAGGGGCAGACGACCGATTTCAAAGAAGCAAAAGACGGGATATCACTCGGAGGGAGGTAAGAGTAATTCTGGGATTAGAAACAGAAATATTATGCCAACAAACAGTATAAACGTAGTAGGGCACCTTTATCAAGGCATGCACTTACAGAGGATTTTTCTCTCATTTTAGGGAGGGAAGTACTAGAACTACTAAAGCAGCTATCGCTACGTCGTCTACTACTATTTCTACTACCACTGCTACGAGTACTACATCTGGGAGTAACTGGATCCTTGAAAAGTTCATATAAACTTATGAAAGTTTCATAAATAATTAACTCGGAAAGGCTCAGAATTTCAGTGTCAAGTTGGATTTGATGTTTACGTAATAACTTCGAAATATTGACAACAGGAACCAGGTGGAAGTATTAATTAATACAACCTTAAACCAGTGCCCTTTAACCCAGTGGAGGTTGGTAACCAGCGGAAGAAGCATACATATAGTGTAAACAACGGGATGTGCCGGCGCCACGCATTAGGATTCAACCGAGTGCGTGCTTTCGTACGTGCGGTGAACGAAGTGCAACGCAATTCTTCGTGTCATTATTCGAGAATGAACCGAGCATTATTGTCAGTGAAATTGGTCAATGAGACCGCAGTGATTATTAACTCTTGAAAGTGTGTTTATTTAAGTATTAAGAGTGAGATTAAGTGATAGGATTGGAGTGATTTTCAGTGAAATTTGACATGTTTGCGTTTATTTAGGATGTGTCGTTAGATGAAACAGTTTCAATTCCTCAACCACTCGGCGTTGTATGATCTAAATAACTATTGAGTGGAATTGGGTGATTTGAGGAAATAGATCACATTGATTTCATAACAAATTTGTGTGTTTTTCCGTGTATTTTCCAGTAAATACTAAGCTTATTAACCCTTTGAGACCCAGGACACTTTATATTCAAATAAAATATTTTCTACTCACATGTATTGTTAAATGGACTATACCTGTGGCATATATTGATTAATTTTAAAAATCTATTAATTATTGTTCATTTCATGGAAGTGGTACTCTGATGTACCGCTGGACTTTTCAGGTACATGTAATAATACATAGGAAAATAATAAATAATTACTATTGAGCTATTTGAATATACCATAAATAATTCAAAGACCTTCCAAAATATAATAATAATAAAATAACGTTTAGAATTTGAAAATGATATTAAAAGAAGAATATAAAATACTTTTATTTATGTCATATTCACATTATATAATGATTGACTAACTGCTACTAGAAAATACCAAAACTGAAATTATTTATGTACTATGGTATTCATAGAAACAATTTATTGAGGTGTTACAACAAAGGTGAACGTTGCATCGACATTTTGATGCTGGGCGTGACTGCACTCCTTTCTTAGAACAAACTTCACATCTGAGTCTCTTTGAATCATCAAATATTGGCATATGAATTCCTAAATTCATGCCTTACAAACCTCGGAACAGAGTACTTGGTGTGACGTCGCTTTGGAGTTCGAGCTTTATCTTTTCTAGCAAGTGTCAACAATCCCTGTGCAACCTCCATTTTGAAGTCAAAGAAAGATATGTTTGCAGAGTTTGCTTCCTTGTATATTACAAAAGAATTCACAAGAGTCATGTCGACAAATTCAAAAAATTGCCTATGCCATTATTTGACAGTCTTTCAGTCCCTTCTATATAATTGTCTCATCTGGTCGTGCTTGTGAACGCCAATCATGAACATGTTGTAATCTTTCACTACAGGGGAACACGGTACAACAATACGGGTACTATCTTTTTGCTTTCTTTTCACTGTAGTGTCCTCTATTGAAAATTTGGGACAAATGGAACAGGCTTAGCATCCATCCATTTGAAAACCGTGGTCCCGCTTGCTGTTGACCTATAATCATAATCTCCTCTCTTCATGTTTCTCACGAGCTAACGCAGGAAGATATTTTTTATTCGTCCTGATGGTCTTACAGGCTAAAATTCCTTGACATTATAGATATTCATAAAGTAGTAGTGATAAAAAAAGTTGGTGATATTTATTGTCCCGGTGGTCCGTCAATCTGATGACAACTCCTCCTCCAAGACTAAACTCTTTTCTATCATTGTTAACTATCATATACTTTAAATTTATATATATATATATATATATATATAGCCATCATTATCAACTAGGCACCATAGTTTGTATCCTCTTTTGATGTGTTTCATGGGGTTGTATTGTTCCAGAGAGCTCCTGCCCTTGAACCTGATCATTGATTCGTCCTCGCTCAATTGTTCTGCGTGACTTCTTTTTATGAATTTTTAATTGAGATGATCTATAACTGGACCGATTTTCATGAAGCGTGTCAGGATTTTTCTTGTCTATTTTATGATTATCATTTGCATGCAAGCTAGACAGGATAGTTTTGAATCTTTCTCTGGTCATTACAATTTTTATAGAGAACCTCAAGATCAATGCACGATGACCAATAGTGTTTGGTAGCTAGTAGTTCATGGTAGTTCATAATCATTTTTATTCCGAAAAAAGTTAGTAATTTTGTTTCGTTATATGATTTTCCTTTCCTTTTTGCACACTTTTCAGATTGGTTTCATATTCTATCTTTTCCAAGAAATCATCATCGAAAAAATACAGAAAGCATCCAGTGGGTTTTCTGGTGAAACATGATGCACGGTGCTTCTATTGAATGTAACATTCTCCATAGGGTCTTCTTTTTTCCTCCGTCTTCTTCTCTCTTCATTATTTGTAACTCTTTTGTCGACAAATTTTTCAGGCACGGTTGAAGGGGTTTCCAGATTATTATCTCCCATAATAATGATACAATCTTCCTTATCATTACAAATCTCATCCTCAGTAGAAACCAGTGGATCGGAAACTCTTATTTCTGTTTCATTTACTGAACTTTCATCAGTGTCAGTATCAAAATCAGAGGGAATCTCATCTAAGACAGTACAGATTTGTGAAGCATCTAAGCTTTTTCTTGTCATAGCCACCTGTAAAAAAAGATATTAGAAAATATGCTATGAAATATCATCGTCATTATTAGACATTCCGAAAAAATATACATGGAAAAACTACAAATTATTTTTATTATTTATTTTTTATCGTCATTTATGCGGTAAATTCCAGTCATTTCCAAATGTTTAGAAAAATGAATATCTTGCAGGACTCATATTTTTTTTATTTTTCAGACAATTATATCACTCAAAATTAATTAGTTTTATAAATCAATGTTATTTTTTCAGAAGCATAATTTTACTATTTCAGAATGAGAAATGACTGTTTCTATGTCCTTCATGAGACTACACACGATGCAATTTAGAGTAATTTTGTATATATTCTATTAAGATATAAAAAATGTGCATACAAACCCCAATTTATTGTTGCCACAATCAAAAAAACTGTGCAATAACAGTATACAATAGAAAAATAAAATATTCTTGTAGGTAAATACTACATAAAAATACCAAATAGAATCTATGAAACACATGTCATATATGACTAACTGGCAACTCATTCCCAGTGGTACTTCAGTGTACCATGCATAAATATGGTTTTATTGAAATATATATATATATACAATTTTTTCGCTTTGCAGTCACTTTATATTGTTCAAAAAGGGTTATCTCGCTCTTTTACGGAATATCAAGTCATAAATATAATTAGTATTGTAATAAACACACAATAAATAAAAGCGCTACTCACCTCTTGTTTTGTTCGTGACACGTCTGTTGTTGTCTGAGATTTTACACACACGAGGGAAAAAAGTGTTATTAGTCGCCAGATTTACATTCTATGATGGCATACTCGTGTACCAAGAGGTCTCCTAGGTCTAATATTCGCTTAGTTATTACGCTACATCATTTTTTTGCGAGTGGTACTCAAACGTACCTCCCGGTCTCAAAGGGTTACTTGTGTTTAAAACCTTCTTGTGTTGACCTCGTTGATATATTATGTATCATTCATGTCAGGGGGTTTGGATTGCTCCAATTTACGACGTCTTTCTCTCATTATGAATAATTCATTGCATTCAATAAGCGTAAAATGTGCATGTAATATATTCACCTTGTAAGAATTCAATAAATGTTCGTAATTATTATGTATTTATGCTATAACCGTGTAGAAAGAGAGCACGTATCGCCACAGACTTCACTTTCCAAATCCCCGACCCTGACAGTAGGATTCAGCTTAAAAACTCTCTAAGCTACAAACGAGTAAACTTCGATTTATGAAAGAAGAACTAAACAGTTTTGACTAGAAAGTACTACTGTAGAATACAACTCAGAGGAATAGAAAATGATACTTGAAGAAAAAATTGCAACCGCCACAAAGTGCCACATCCCAAGAACACGAATGAAACTGCAGTGATCTCTCTTATAATCACTCTTCAGTCCCAACCCCCAGACATCTCTTATCTCCGAGCAAGCATTGAATATCTTTATCCTACTCGGAGTGAACGCCTGAGAGAGTAAGGGACCGTCAAGGAACCCAATAAGAGAAAAGGCAATTAAATTCTGGATGAATTTAATTCTTTGTACTTGGGAATTTGAATATTATATTAGTTGTTACTTCTTTTTTCTTTTATGCGCACATCTGCCGGCAGGGCACCGGGACGTATAGAGTTGGAGCACGTGTACTCCTTGTTAGGGCGTGGGTTGTTTCAGCCCCATCCTGCCCGCAGACAGAATGGCTGGTTTCTGTTTACTTTGCTCTGCTGTTAGCTGTGTGTTGGGTTCTAGAGGTGATGAGAGTTCTTGGTGGAGATGTTGACTTTGGAAGGGCTTGGTAGAAAGTCTGTGACGCAGAGCGTTGTAGCCTCGTTATATCGGGCGGTTGACTGGGCACTGTTGCCAGAGCGTGACCACTAGTTGGTTAATGTCGTGCTTCTGGTCGTAACGAAGCCTAGTCTCGTTACTGGATTCACTTCTTCTGTCCTGTTTGCTCATTGGTCGATGAAAGCTAGCCTCGTCACAGTACTCGTTTGTAGTGGTACCATGCGATTCACTACAAAACAAACCAATTACCCAACTTGGTTTTTACAAGAAATTAAACGCTTTATAAATATCAGACAAGTCATACAAAAAACTTGAAAAATATTAAACACAAGCCTATCGTCATGAGCACATCTGCACTTGTGGGGTCGTTAAACGAACAATAAGCTACGCAATGCGAAATAAGCGAAATAAGTGTTAGTGCTGCACCTACAGCAGTAACAAAAACTAACCCAAAGAACCTCTACGAATACGTAAATGGCAGATGACTCAAAAGAGATATTACTAGACCACTGATTGACTATGATGGCCCGACGCGAACGGACAACAAAAGAAAAGCCTGAATTCTAAATATGATGCACACTTTACTTCTGTGGAGACATAACTGAGATATCGCAAGCTCTCGCCTCAAACCTCTAAGAAATAGTCAGACTGCTTATCCTCAGTATATGAGGTAAAAAAACAGCTTATTCATCTAAGTACATCTAGAGTAAATCAATCAGACCCGTTGGCCCTGCTCTCCGAATACTAAAAGAAACAGCCGAAGTAATTACAGAAACCCTTGGCAAACATCTTTAATTGATAGCTTGAAACTCAGATTGTTTCAAAGGATTGAAAGTAGGCATATATTACTTCTATTTTCAAAAAATGTATCTAGCAAAAAAACTCCAAATACTTTTGCCCAATCAGTCTTAAATCCGTGATCAGTAAAATAAAAGAAAGATTACTCAAAGTCTGTATGACATAATATCTTCAAGCCTAAAACCTGATTACTGACACCCAGCATGGATTCAGGAAAAATGAAACTGTCTAACAAACGTCCTTGACTTTTGTGGAAGAGTCAACGGTATGTATTACAACTGTATAAAAACCCTAGACCTCATGTACATCAACTTTCAAAAAGCATTCGACAAAGTTCTCTATTAAAGGCTAGCGGCTAAAATGGAAGAGCATGGAATACAATAGCAATACTCTCCATGGGTAACAAGCTGGCTTAATGGCACTCAACGAGTGATGATTCATGATCAAGCCGGTGATTTGACACGCGTAACATTAGAAGTCCTACAAAGGAGAGTTTTAGGACCTCTTCTCTTCATCATCATCAACGACCTTGATGTCGGAATCATTAGCAAAAATTCAGTGAAATCAACATATACTTCAACAGCACGAAACTTTGTCATTGAGCGTTCACAGAGAGAGACAGAATGACTATTCAATCAGACCTCAATTGTTAACTTCAATGAACTGAAACCTGGCAAATGAGCTTAAAAACTGATAAATGTTCAGTCATGCACGTTGGTACTAAAAGCCGGCATTTCCTGCTACGATGAACGACACAGCTATTTAAGCAGTTGATCAAAAACGATCTTGATATCATTATCACTGAAAATCTCAAGCAGGGCAAACAAGTGGAAAAAGTGTCAGGATTGCGAGCTGGATCTTTGGTTTTATTGCTGGAAACTTTGAAAACAAGTCAAAAAATATCATTTACCGCTCTATAAAGCGTTAGTGCAGCTACATGTCGAATATCCAGTGCAACTGTGGTTTCCCACCGCAAAAAGAGACATTAATAAAGTGGAGAAATTTCAGTGTTAAGCAGCTACAATGATTCCGATTCCTGAACTACACAATTTCAGCTAAAAAAAAGTCTTCAGGTGCTTAAACTCTTCTCGCTGAAACAAAACAGACTACGAGAGCACCTAATCAAGACCTATTAATATCTCGATGGCTTTTTGACAGAGACGATAACGTGCAAACCAGAAATAACAGCCATAAACTAATCATAAAAAACCTTCACGGCATCCCAGGCTCTTAGCTTCTTACCTGTTAAAATTGCCAGAATCTTGAAAAGCTACCCGAAAATATCGTTTCTGCCAGCACTGTGGAGACATTAAAAAATCATCTCTAGAAATATTGCACGAGGTACCTCCAGTTCTAAGAAGTGCTGATTTCATATCCTTCTTAAGTCATGGGGTTTGTGTATAATTGCGGAACATTTACGTAAATGAAATGCCTGTGACGGATTAAGATGCATGCATAGGACTTGAATATCTGTGTTTGATTGAAGTTCATGTGCGTGATTGATATCTTAACGTTATACAGCATGAAACTTGAGTTGCAACAATGGACCAAACGGCTCATTCCAGCAGTCATATTCTATTCTGTTCTATTCTATCAATTCAAGTTCTTCATTTAATCCCAATTTTTCTATAAATTCAAACTCTAACGTAAAACCAATCTATTTGCTGCATAAGGAAATTTTTCGCCGTCGTTTTATGATATAAACTCACGTGCAAAAAAAACAGGTGGTTTGTAAACTACTTATCAACAGAACCGCGTGGGCTCATACGAATATAAATCTTTTCTGAAACTAGTTTTAGTCAACCTAAAAAGTGTTTTTCTCTTTTAAACGTCGAAAAAATTAGTGCCCTCATTGTACTTTTTCTTCTACAATTTTGCTCCCCTGAAATACATCTCTTCATAAATTTTTATTATGTTACTTCAGAAGCCAGTACGTGCATTTTAGAGCAGTGTGGAACTCAATGCAGCAGTTTTATGAGTGAAGGGTGAAAATCTGCCACGTTATATGACTAAGATAAGCGAAAATTGTCAAATTTTTTGATCCATTCAAAGTAGAAGAAAAAACAACACTCGATTGAACAAAGTTTTTCCAAAACATGACGCCTTGATAAAACTTCCCTCTCATCATTGGCTATTTTACTATGCAAAGAATTAAGTGATGCACAATCAGCGCCAGCATGAGTTACATTGAGCAGAATTAAGATGTGAACAATTACGACAAGCGTTAGTTACACTGAGCAGAAATAAGTGGTGCACAATTACCACTAGCGTGAGTTACACTAAACAGAATTAAACGTTGCACAATTACCACCTACATTAACAAGGGCCCATTGTACTAAGGACCAGATTGCGTTTACCCGGCAGTTTACACGGTCACACAAGATGCCTTAACTTTGCCTCCTCTTTCCCGTCGTCGCTCAGTGAGAAAAACGAAAAACGCTGTGGCTTTCCAAGCGCCTGCGCACAGAATATGTAAGTGGCCCAGAAGTAGGTCTGTGTTAACGGCATAGCTCAGGGAATACAAATTGGGCCAAATCAGAGATCCAACTTAAAATTTGTGATCCTTCGTGCGGCTTAGCATTCAGTGCAGTGTGTGGCCCGTCTGAAGGTGTGATGTTATAAAATTAAAGCAAGACTGTCTTAGAAAGCCTTTAGTAAAGATGTTCGTAAGAAGGAAAGATTGCATGGCATTTTGTTATACACCTAAGGGTATGACAAAGCGCTTCTAAGTGTTTTGCTGACATAATACCAACCTTTGTTTATACCAGGAGTCTTAATCTTTCCGAAACACTTATATTTGAGTAGATAATGCCTCTCTGTAATCATTAAACAGAAAAACGCAACGATTTTTTTTAGGGGGATTTGCACTCAACTTAATCTGTTGGCTTACATATACTGAATAAACATCAGTTGAATACAAGGAGTGATAAAAATAAACAATATCTTAATATTAGCCAGATTCATATTCTAGACCAAAACTAAAAAGAATTTTGTATACATTCCATGAATAGACTTGACAGATTAAGATAAAAGTTATACAACAAGAAAAGTTAGGCTAATGATTAAATATTTTTCGAGTCGAAAGCTTATTTCCTCTATAACATTGACCTCAAAAATAGACATTATTTTCATTCAAATAAGATTAATAGCTGTGACCGGAAAGCATGTCACAAAAAAAAACTATCGTATTCACCTACATAAATTAAGATTATCTTGCCTAGGGAACACTTTCAAGAGGAGAAGAAATCTTCCAGGCCGCTCTTTTCTTATCCAGTTCATGATTACTAATGATATTGAAACCAGTTTTCAAATGCAAACACTTTGTTTCCTACTTAATCTCTGTGTTTTCAACGTGAGGCTGCTTACAACACTTATTAAAAGACGCAAACATCATCATTTCAGATATTATTAAACAGTATAGGCTTTTACGTCTTAAATTTAACATCCTGACATTCGGCGCCAACCTCCTTGTCAGACTTTCTGTCAGCTGCCAGGCGTAATTGCTAGCTATGTCAGCTCGCTGTGTCTGTAGTGCCACTCAAAACATTTTCAATAAGCCAGTAAAATAAATTATCATACATGGCTGACCAGATGGCGTATAATGCATGCCCTGCTTACGTCAGTCTCATACAAATGGTTGTGAGATTCTCATTGCGCTTGCATAAAATATATTAAAAAGATTTGAACTAATTTCAGATGAATTTATTTGGCTTACTGTCTTTTTCACTCAGCCTGGAGTTTCACAGAAAGGATGTTGGGTGCTTTAACAAGACAACGATTCAAAAGGCATGGATGTAAAAGCTTGAGCTGCTCAACAGAGACCGTATTAATGTTATCGAGTGGCCTAGCTAGTCTCTTGACTTGAATATAAAAGGAGAGCTTTCGAAATAATTAAAATTTTCAGTTTCAGAATGATACCCGTGAAATCTATGAAATTATGAGTCAGTACGTAGTGAAGAACGACAAAAAAGCCCAACCAATGTTTACAAGAATCTTGTTTCAATATCCAAAAAACGTTTAAAAATCTAAAAGCTTTTTTAATTAAGAAATGACAGCTAAACCCATACATATTTTGTAGTATTTTACAGTACTTTTGAAACTTAGTTTCCTGGTAAAAAATTTACAGAAATTCTTTAAGCTTATGATAGTGTCCAATAACAAACGTTCCTGTACACAAATACACTTAAAATGCAGGACGTTTCGTGGCAGTCTGCAGTCTCTAAAGAGAACAAATGTTTCTGAATAAATTTCATTTCATTTGATCTCCTGCTAGTGTCGAGAACTCGTCAGAGTCTGCAACCCTGAAATTTAAATTTGAACAATAAAATGAAAAATATCAGTAGTCTGCCAATTTTTCCTACGCAGTATTACTTTTCTACTTGTATCGTTAGTACCGGCCGTTTCAATGCTAGTTTACTTTCTTTTTCGTCAAATTTTTTATTTACTTCACCAGTTTTTTGTATACTTCACCGGTTTTGCTTTGACACTGCGAGCTATATTATATTGTAACCATATATACATAACATATTGTACACTGCGAGCTATATTATATTGTAACCACATATACATAACATATTGTACCTTGCAGCTACTGAATAACAACGTGTCAGAAACTGTACCTAAGTTGCATCGGTCATTCATTAACAGATAATTTTTCTCACCACAAGAAGGTTATGAAGAGTAATTGCAATGCCCACTTCTACGTATTATGTACATGGTTGTCAAACACCTACACATTCTTAATAACATCATCATAACATCCCATTATACGTCACGTATTGCTTCTAATTAATTCTGATACAATTTTGTGAACATTTTACGAATAGAGAACTAAATCATTGTCTATGGATCAGTTTCCTTATATCGTCTTTATTATTTCGTGTTGTAATAGTAATGCTGATTATACTTTGAATGCCTTTAACCTCTATATGTGTCAAAAGAGCAATAAGTTTTACAAAAAGTTTAAGCTATAGGCTGGTTCAGGACTTAAAGTATTCATATAAATTTTTTTACACAGCGTTAATTTCTCTAGAAATATTAATTACGAAAACGAATGACATCACATCTACATACACAGGGTGTCCCAAAACAATGTATGCATCGGTATCAAGGATACCGATAAGAAAGTTTCAAAATTCATCACTTTGGTTAAATGATTTTGAAACCCTGGAATTGGTATCGTTGATTTTGATGTATACATTTGAGTGTGTATCGCCATCTCTCTCTCTCTCTTTAACTATATCTCTCTCTATTTCTCTGTATGTGTGTTTCCGTCCCATTATTTCCTATCTATTACAGAAGAAAAATTATTGAACTGAAATCAGAACGGGTATACATGCATTATGTATAAGCGTTCTATTGTTGATACCAAAGGCACCGGATTACTATAAAACTAGACACTTCCAATAATAGATAGGAAGTAATGGGACGGACGCACACACAGATACAGAGAGATGGAGATACACAATCTATTATTTAAGTAGATACTCCATTTTTTCCTGTTATCAGCCTTCTTCTACGACATAGTCATGTCATCGGTAGATAAGATACAGAATGAAAATTCTGTATAAATTCATAAAAAATATTCAGGTTCTGATAGTACCCCGGGTAAATCTGATGAATATATTTTATTTCAGCAATCCTTAATTCTATTACTTTTAAACCGTAGAATTCCGACGAGTACTATCTGGTACCCTGTTATCGGTAGATAAGATAAAAATTGGAAGTTCTGCATATATTCATAAAAACAATTCATTTGAAACACAATAATTCATTGTAAATCTTCAATACATTCATCTATATAATAATTTCAAATAAGTCAAATCTGAACCGTATAATTTCCACGGGAACTGTCTTGTTTCATAATATTTTTCATTCAGATGAAAAAAAAATATTTTGCGATTTCTCACCTCAGCGCTCTTTTTAAGTTTTCAGGGCGTTGAGTTTTTTTCCGGAAACTGTATTAAACTACAGGGTGTCCTAGCGTTACGAGACCCCGAAAGAAACATGGATACCTCAAAAAGTTTTGGAACTCTAAGGAGAAAGATGGATGCACCTTTGTACAGAAGATAATAACTTTTTATCTACTTATATAAAACACAGTGCATCTCCATTTCTTTTCTCTCTCTCTCTCTCTCTCTCTCTCTCTCTCTATTTATATGTGTCCGTCATATTTCTTCTAATCTATAACTGAAGAAAAATTATTGAATTGAAATCAGAATCTCAAGTATATAACTATTTTGATATCTGTTCCCGTTACTATGTTTAATATGTATACATTTATAATTTATAAGAGAAAGTGAAAAACGTATTTTTCTTCATAAGTAGATCTTTAATTTTATCATGTTTAAACCGTGAAATTTTCAAGGTCATATTATCGGTAGATAAGATACCAAATGTATATCATTTGTATAACTAAAAATTTATTTTATTTCATAGGTTCTTAATTTGATCACTTTTAAACCCTAGAATTTCCATGGGTACTGTCTAGTTTAGATTTAGATTTTTGAATACTATTTCTTTCAGGTGGTCAACCTTCACTAACTCTTGAACATTCATGTGTTCATATGAACAACCAACCGACTGCATGTATTTAAGCATTGTATTGTGGATACCACAATGAAAACCCAAAACTCAATTTTGAGTTTCGTCAGTTTTTTTGGGGGTTTCATAACGCTGGGACACCCTGTAGTACACACGCACAGAAAAAATTCACGTATTTTTTAATGATTTTTTTGTTCATTTACCAGTCAACGCATCCTTTCTGAAAGAGTGGCCATATTGAAGGAAAGAAGGTTAATTACGAGTGGATACCGATGCTGTTGGTATCAACACTATGTAGAGCCTAGGATGTCGTGAAAGCTTTTATTATTAGTTTATGGCCATCGTTTCTGATTTTCACGTTATTGTTTCTGTCAAAAAGCTGTTCTAGGGTTACATCGTTGAAGCCATTGAGATACTTATAGGTCTCGATGAGTTGCCCTCGCAGTCCTTTTTGTTCTAGAGCAGGGGTCGGCAAAGTGGTCGATATCGACCCCTGGGGGTCGAGGACAGAACTCAAGGGGTCTATAAATTTATGGCGGTCGAAAGGGGGTCGATTAAGGAAAAGAAAAAGAATCAATTAGATTTTTCAAGACCTTGCTTACAAATGCATTTTTATAGATAAATTTGAAATTTGGTCAAATTTCAATCTACAAAATAAAATTGGAAAACTTCAATAAAAATATGTTGTAAATCAAATTAAATGTTAAGAGTGAACAAGTGCTTACAATGCAGTAACCGCAGTCGAGACAGCGTGCGCTAGTGACAGCTACTCAAAGCCTTACCTCTAACGCAGTATGTGTGTATGTCTGGCGTGTGCAGACGAGGCATACACAAAACATGCACTACACAGAGAACTGAGTACACTCTCACTCCTTCCACGCGATACCTTTTACAGGATACTTACTTGTATCAATTTTTAGTAATTATTAACGATGTTACATTTTATTGTTTTCTGTGCTTACCTGGTCGTTACGATATAATAACATGGAGGGGGTCGATGTAAATACAAATATCCTATGAAGGGGTCGACGGGTAAAAAAGTTTGCCGACCCCTGTTCTAGAGAGATGAGCTCAAGCTGCTTAAGACGCCTTTCGTAGATGAGATTACGGAGTGCAGGAATCATCTTTGTTGCTTTACTTTAATACAACTTCATAGAGCAGTAAGATGATATTATTTAACTTGTATTTAAAGTTTCTTCCAATTAAACCAAGGCTCCTTTCTTGCAAGGACCATGTGCTGTCAAGGAAACAAAAATAATTCACGCACGAAGAAACCCTGCATATAAGAAAGCGAGGAAACGTATTCTTTAATGCTGTTGTTTTTAAGTCAGGCCTGTGCGTCACGAAACTCTAATGCAATTTCCGTCAACGACGACCGCCGCCAACTTTATCTCAGAAGTTGAGCAAATTTTAGAGCATGATGAAGCATCAAAGTCCTGTGATGTGTTTCCTCGACTGCTGCTCCTAAAAATCTTCTTTGGAGTAAAACCAGCATTTTACACGTTGACTTGTAACTAAGTAAATATTGAAAATACTAAAAGAGAGTCTGAAAGAAACCTTAAAAATTTGTTTGAGTCAGTGCATTGTTTGTCCACTATTTTTTTCTTGATTGAAGTAGAATGGGTCTTTACAAAATATTATATCAATTGTATCTATACTATATATAATTATATATAAACAAAATATACATCATTTACAGAAATTATGGCTACGGTCCCCTCGTCGTTTGCTTGCATTTGACAGCAGAGTTTGTCAAGCGTTTGCTCCGAAAAATCTTTACTTTAAACAAGCATAGTTTGTGTCCTTCTAGACATACAGTATATACAACTTGTACATACAACGATACTGTTATTTATAACTTATACATACAGCTATGCAGTTATGCATATCTTATACACCCATTTATACAGTTATGTATAACTCATACACACAGTTATAGAGTTATGTATAACTTCTTGACAATTATACCTGCACTGTACCGTGGAAATGAGTCTGTCGTGTCAGACGTGCGAGCTCAACATCAGGTTTCTGTAGCCTGGAACCACGACGTCGGTTTACAGGTCATGAGAAGATGCCATTTCTTAGCAACTATTTAGTAAAATTCTCTCAGCTTAATCATGGTTAAATGCATATTAAATTTATTTAAAGAGAAAAGGAGAAGTATCTAGTGCTCTCAATTTGCTCATAATTTTCAGGCCGGCTTTTTAGTTTCAAACTACGGTAAATTTTATGAGAATTTCGACAAAAAAAAAATGTTTTTTCAGAAGGAAATCATGCACATAGCAACGTGTTGATAGTATGCAATTCTCAAATCATGGCCTCAAAACTTCACTTTTCACTTCGTTTAAAAATGAACCATTACTCAATTTACAAGAAAATGAAAGAGCTTTCATTATAATGTACATAAACTGTCGTATGGGGTAATAAATATTTTTCAATGAATCACTCGTGTTTCCGAATAAAATATAACAAGGCAACAAAAAAGAAACAAAATATTTACTTGTAAATCGTGTTCTCTATTGCATATAAAGTTTTTAGAGTATCCATTTGTTTCCCCATAGGTAATAAACATTGAAATAAATTTTAAGATACTACGTTCAGCAACAATATAACTCAAGAAGTAGGCAGTTTTGTAACGGCTACGCATGAGTGAGTGGGAGAGCTTAATCCACTGGCGAAAAAAATTGATTAATACTCAGACCGAATAACAGAATTCAAGGCAGCGACACTCAATTTACAAAACCCCAAAGCCGATTGTGAACGAAAGTGAAATTCCTCTCCGTTCGAATGTAGAGTTTTACCTTCAACTAAAACGAGTGCGGAGTTCGATGACGAAACAAATAACGATCCTAGAACAGGATATCAAGTACCTGTTTCGAGTTCTAGAACAAGATGCCCAGTGCATGTTTAGAGTTTGAAACAGCTACGATAATAAACTTTGCATTTCTCAAGCTTTCTTCAGCAAGGAATGCTGAAGAAATCTTGAGAAGTGCAAGGCCACCACCTTGCTGTCTTGTTTCCTAACTTTTGGAAACCTCACCAAAAAAATTCCTAGACAATGAATGACCGCCGCTCGTCATAGAGTTCTGACTCTAGTGAGTCTTTCGGCTGAAATTAGGCGAATTCTCATTTCCTTTTTTAGCTCTCACTAGTGCCAGTTGGAATCAAATTTCTCACGTCATTCAGAAGAACTTGATTTTTGTTGCATGCTTGTAGTTTCACTCTTCGACAAATTATTCATTGACTGTTTGAATCTTGGTACAGTTTCTCATTACTTCAACTTTTTAAGATAACCTACTCGTCAGTACACTGTGGTGAATGATTTGCTAATCACACATGTAAGTTGTTTTTCCGCTTTAATATTGAACAAATTTTGTTTAGATTTCTTCAAAATGCATACTTAAAACATATGACAAGAAATTTCCCTCTCTAAAAGTAATAAATTACAATTCTGGATATGAAGTGTCAAATCGTGTTTGGTTTTAGTTTTAACTATATTCCAATCGTAAGAACAAAATCAGCAAGGCATGTATGCACAAAATTCCCTTCAAACAATAAATTGTAATAAAATGTTTAGGGCGCTCAAGGGTTGCAAATTCAGTACGCTGAGACCCATGCTTAAATTTTTTGAAGAATGACAAATTTCAGAAGATTCTGAAAAGCACTGATTTCATTCCCGAAAATCTGGTCCTCATATGTAAACAAAACATTAAAAATTCCACTCATATTTTTGTCATGTGAGATCAAATGTTCGTTTTCTGGAGAAAAGCTTGAAAAAACGGCCTCGCCTGTACGACTCCCCCCAGCGAGTGATAACGGCGAGTTTAGAGAAGCGGAAGGGCGCCTCATCTCGCTGAGTGCTCTGTAGCATGAGAGAGATCACTAGACGCACACACCGACGGTTAACTCGAGAGCAATCCATCAGAACAAATTCACGTGGAAATTTCAATAGACCTTCACTTCCACAATGATCATGATTGATAAAACGTTCCAGCAATTCGAATTGGTATTGATTGTGAAGAAATTCCAGTGTAATCAAAGAAGTTTATTTCAATACTACCCTGAGTGTGTTCAAACAGACCAGGAACTCGCGCGTGAACGCTGTGTAAAGAGAAACCAGCGCTACGACTGAGTTTGGAGCTAGAGTTTCTGAAAGCGAGGTGACTGACTGTTTGCCAATGTACCTGCATTCCATTCCGAAGTGTGCATGACTGTCTGATCGTCAGGTCACTTCATTATTAGCATTATCTTGAAGCTAGGTGACTGACTGCTCGTTCGCACTTCCATGTTTTGAAGGACCAAGTATTTCACCCATTCTCCAAGAGCGTTTGCATGAAGACAAGTTTGTAAATCCTTCAGGGGTTTCTAAATAAAACATCAAATTTTTATCAGAGCCTTCAATGTATCTTTTTCGGTGCACACAGAAGTGCGTTCCAATCTTAAAAAATAGACTCACGTTTGCTATTTTCATTCGTTGAGCGGTCATTGCATCTTACTTGGAGGACACCTTGCACCTACAAACCAAAAGCACTGGTTTATCCTTATCTTGCAAGTCTGTTCAGTGTGTGAAAGCAACCAAATGTGTTGTGTGTTGCTGCAATATAAATATTCATATATATTGAAGTACAACTGCATTTGTACACTGTAAAAACATAGAATCACTAAAGCATGAGTTGAAAAGAAGCGTTCAGAGAAAGTTGTTGGGTTTGGCAAAAGACCTCGGCTCCAATGCTGCGTGTCAGAGTTTTCTCGAGCTTTATCATCATTAGGAATGAGAAAGCCAGCACCCCACCACGAGCATTCCTCCATTATTATTCCCTTGGGCAGCAGATTCTCGTTGCATTTCTTATGGAGATTTCTCAACCTCTGTGTACAACTCGACAAATTTCACCTGGACAATTCTTACTCCCTCGCAGGATTTTGGGGAGTCCAGTACGTACAGAGTGGGGACAGCTTCGTGTTTCCACACACTCGGCTAGATTCAGTGTTTACAAATACTGACTTTGTATCAAAAGTGCCTTATTTTATTAATTACAATGAATAAAAATGTAGTTCTCGCGATTATTTCTTGACATACTGAATACGAGTATCTTCATTGTTTCTCGGAAGAACTTATGATGTATTTTCAAATTAAATGGGTAATTCTTCAATGTTTTTTACTCCAGTTCTAGTCTCTCATGCCTGGCAGAAATTCGTTCTTCAAGTTAGTATGTTATTATATGGCTAGAAAATCTAAACGATTTCCTTAATATAGCATAGCGTTAGTATGGTTAACTTTAGTAGCTTGGCCAAGATCTAATTTTAAGTTTTGACTGAAATCGAAGCTGATATTTAAGATCATTCATGCATCCTAATTTTGAGGTCAATGTTATCAATTTCGTTACAGTTTGAGTGCAACGCGCGCCAAAGGTTTATTCTTTCTGAATCTTTTAAAATCGTAAAAGTGAGTGCATCAGTAATCTGAACCGATTCATGCAAACTATAGAACTCTTATCAAGTACTTTTCAGCAACAACAAATACTTGTAGTCTACTTGCAAAGTTCTCAATAGAAAACGGGAAAATTATGTATTAATGGTTACGTAAAATCAATTGTATATTCACAAAGTCAACTCCAAGGCCATATTAGATAAACATATCGAGACATATTTGCTCCTTCAAAACCCATGTAATGTACGCTTAATAATCGAGCTAATAAGAAAGCCAGGAACAATGCCGAAAAACTTTAACTTATTTGAAACGGCTATGTATGACAGACCTGGAATTTGGTTACACAATATCTGAGGTTCAAGATTTAGTTTTAGCTCATAGGGCTAATTTATGTATACCGTTGTGCAAGGATTGCTTCCTTTTGTCAAGTCTAGAAATGAAATTTGGATGAATTTGCCAATTCCATATTCATAAGGTTGTAAACCAATTAAAAATATAATTTTTAAATATAATTGTATTTGTGAACTTACGTAAACATAGCAAACAAAGGTTTAAAAAGCATACATAGAAAAATGCATATGTTTCTCCTCATGAAGCACATTTGAATGAAACGCTTAATTAGGAACTTAAACGTTGTTCTTGTCCTCGACAAAATAAGTTCCTAGAACTAAAATACGATTCGTTCACTGTTATGTTCGCTTGCCGTTTACTTGTTTACTTGCACACCATTCCTCTTTCTCTCTAGATGACAATGTTCTGTTCAAATTCTGCTAATTGAAGCTAAACAGCAAGTGCCTTTGTTTGCAGAGCTTGCCATTAATCTCTCTGTGATAGTGAAGCATTTAGCATCGATAATTTAAAGCAAATGCCTTGTATTGTTGCATCGCTCCCATGAATTTACATTCTCTCTTGTACTGATTGACATCGCTAGAGATCGGCAGGCTTCCTAGATTCTATTTGCTCTACAACTCTGTCTTGTTAAGGTCGTATACGCTCAGGTAGACCAGCCTATTGTCAGGGAACATGATCACTTTGCAGGTACAACAGGTGGTCCACTAATTCTGTAGGTCTCTATATCCTTCGAAGCTTGGAAACTGTACAGCTCATATGTCGAGTCAGAAATATTTTCTGACGTCATTGTCATTGTTATAAAAATGACGTACTTCATGGTCATAACAATGTAACTTACGGAAACTGTTGAAATAATGTCTCTCCAATGGTACCGAGGTTTTTTTTATCTTCAGTGGAGTAGGTATCAGTAGGTCAGTAATTGGTAGGTTAGTGAAGAAGGTGTTACAGAAGGGACCCTCTAAATTCCATGGTATGAAGTCCGGACACTGTAAGACTTCCTTGCATATCGGTTCTATGCTATCAGATGAGATCAACAGGATGAACTGATAATAAAATAATATATCAATGTTCAAAAGTCTTTAAAATATTTTTAGTTTGTTATTTTAATACGCACTTTTCTTATATTAAATTGGGTTTTTGGGGTAGATTCTATTTACGAGTAATTTAAAATCATAGTACAACTAAAATGGCCTTAAACTTAAAGCAAGTAAACCACAGAGCATCATTTTTAGTTCCAAGGATACAATAAGAAAGCTACCGAACTTAACTCTAACTTTCGGAAATGATATATATAATCGAACTAGCAGAAAGAATAAATAATTTGGATGTCTGGTTTGATCAAAACATGTCCTTCACAACCCATGTGGAGATGACATGTAACAAAATTAATAGAATTTTAATGTTTTTTTCCTAGCGTGAAAAACATGCTTAACGAAAAAACTAGATCATTAGTCAATCAATTTCTAGTGCAATGCCACGTTGATTTATGACTTGATCTGGAAAGATATGCTTTTCAGCCTTCAGAGAGAATTACAGAAACGTATGATGATTTTTACATACGGATAGAAACGCATGAACTTTTGTCAAATGCAACTCTAATTATCTTTATCGATCAATCTATATCATTCGTGACGTGTGGCAATGTTTTGTTCTCATTTTAAAATATTCTTCTCCATGTAACTTCGGATTTTACTAAACAAAATTAATTTCACAGTTAACCACAATAATGAATAAATTTTATGGATCATCAGCACATCACACTGAGCGATTCAACAGACAATTAAAAATAACAACTGAAAGTTTTACTCTAGTTCGTATTTTCAAATTCAAGATTTTAGTATTACTGCTGGAAACTCAAACAATAACATTTTATTGAGTGCAATTTCTTTTGAAGTAAACTGTTGTTTGCAGTGTTAGCGTATTTCTAATTTTAGGCCTAGTTCCAGTAATAAAAACTGCGATTATATCATCTATTGTGAAACAAATACAAAACTCATAAGGATTTTATAATAATAGCATCACTGGTCTTAAGATACCAGCGTTAGGAATTGAAAACCCGTTTCCATGCATTGTGAATTCATATTGTACGTAGTGATATATCGGAATAAACTAAATTTTATTTATTTTTATTTTACGGTAGGAATGGACGCATGGAGTTCTGACGGACGCTGCTACAAAACCAATATCCAAGCAATCGAGTGAATGATAAAACTAATGTCGTTGGCTCTCCTTCATGCATACAACTGCTGCCAGCTCTGAGGCTAAGGCCTCGTAAAAAAATGCTCTTTGTAGAAAATCCGAAGTATTTTTCCGGCAGAGTTGCACTTGCTTGGAAAACTGACGTTGCTTGCTGGTCATCACAATTTTGAGGAAAATGAAGCATGCAGACATGTATGCATTTTAAATAAGAATGATCTTACTCAATGTCAGCTTTTGGAGATCATCGAAACAAAAAATAATGTAAATTATTGAACATTTTCCTTAGGATAGGAAACTTTTACCATGATCAATAAACTTCCTCATAAGCCACAACAGTGAGGTACGAATATAGGATGTAAACTTGACAATAAATAATAAAATCATCCTCGAAAGGTGATAACGATGAATAGAAACTGTTCCACAAATGTACTCGTAGATGGTTTTCGGAAAAAAATTGCGTGTGTTTAACAAAATTGCATATCAGCTGGGATAATTTATTTTTACTATGTATGGGGTTGTTTTAGAAGTTCACGGTTAAGTTTCTGAAGAGCTTCAAAGACTGCGTTAGACTATTCATTCCATCATTCATTGGGTGGAACATTAAGAAAAAAACAGTTTTCATTTATCAGTCAGTATTTATTACAAAATATGCTTGCCAATGTTTGTTGATGCGCATATATGACGCAGTTCTTTGTAAGAAAAAATTGAATCTAGTTCTAGTTTCCCCTGCAAATATAGCATATTTGATGGTAAATTAGCACCAAAAATGCTCAGTGGCACATGTTATCAGCAAATGTCAAGTATTGATTGCATGCATTAAGCAAACTCTAAAATGAGCATCGATAATTCATCAAAAATAAACATTTCGTTAATCAAATCTCGCCTTTGTCAAAGTCTGGCAAATTATCATAGGTATCAATTACATATCTCAAAATGATTGAGACCAGCCCAGAATCCATCTTTCTTTGAGGTGTGCTCAGGTCTAGTGAAGATGACGAATACCTTTTGTAGAGGATAATACAAAACAGCGTTTTTCATTTGCATACTATATCATTATTGAACAACATTCGTTACGACGTAAATATAAAAAGGATATATGTTCAAACTTTCATTTCGTACCTCATACGAGAGTTTCAGAATAGAATCAAAATGTGTGGAAAATACCACATGACCTACAGTCACAGCTTCACATTACCAGAAGTTTAATATCTATTCAATAAATCTTCTTTGCCAACTATTCGTTTAAACTCTTTTCGCATGTTTAATTTCTTTCTGCATGGTATATGTTCCCAGGTCTGCGGTAAAAATGCTACGTTCCCGCACGCATCTCTTTTTGATCTCCCTATTTATTTACAAATTCCTACTTCATGGCTTCACTACGCCGGGCTATTTTATTTGGCTTACATTCGATCCAAGCACCTCACCGCCGCTCGCTGTATTTGGAGTTCCAAGTGCATCAAGAAAGATGAAAGGCCTGAAAAGCTCCCATCTCAGCTCTGGCGTCCGACAACACGAAAGAGAGCAAAGCAAAGCCATGAAACGCATGCTGGGTCTTTGAGAAGCGAGTATAAGATATCTTCAGCTGATCTCCGTGGCCTGGTGGACATGAGGCGCATCCTAACTATCTGGGCTCTGAACGTAGTTTTGCTTTGCACGTTAATTTTTAATGGTTCATGGTGGTCCCAGGCTTGTGAACTCGAAGGCTTTAGTTAACTTCAAGAAATATGTGATGCAAAAAGAGGATGAGAAAACAGGTGCACGTAATATAGACAACAAGAATAAAGGACGAAAAATATGACAGAGGGTATTTGATCCAATGCAGTAGCATACAGAAGTAATTGTAGCAATAGGTTTATGTCTGATTTGAAAACATCATTAAAATTACTAAACTTCAGTGTAAATAGAACCACACACACTTGAAACATTCTTTCTTGAAGATTTTTACTTTATTTTGACAAATTCTGAGGGCGATGAATAGTGTATTATCATATAATTTTTCAATTCTACTGTCAAGAAAAGTTCTGATAAAACTGGATCAATTTAAATGCATCATGATTTCGGTTATGAAAAATGAGTACATTGAGAAGGCCTCCATCCTGCTGCAAGTCACGTTTTGGTCCTTGAAAGACTTTTTGTCTTGCTTTATTTCCCTGTCTCTTTTCGTTCGTGTTGTTCACTAGCCCGTGACAGTCGTAGTTTCAAGTCACGCGCTATCGCAATTTTTAGAGTGAATGTTCTTTTGAACACTTTCAAGTTGATACTTGAATTTGAAGGAAGAATGAACAAAAAATGTGGACCGTAGTGTGCGAGGAAAGAAAAATTTCTATGGTAAATGAGATCTGAGACTTGTCGATTTTCGTCAGATCTAAGATCTCATTTTCAATGGCACCTGTCGATTTTCTGCAAGCTTTCGAGGAACAAAGTATAGGTTCAGATATCCGAATGTGCTGAGCAAGCATCCGTAGATTTGAACCTCTATGACAGCTGTCTTCGCAAATGGAGACTACACAAATAACGAAACAAGAATGATTGTCTCGGTCATTAAAAATGTCATAAATCCTGAAGTAATTTTTCACTCAGTTCAGTCCAGCCTCTTTAATTCTCTAATCAATATTCCTTAACCTTTCCAGACAGTGACCCAAAACATTGATTGGATTGGCCGGTAGAATTAGTATTTATGTTTTACGTTGCGTTTCGATTTATGTTCATACTAAATATTCATGAGCGCTAAAATACAGTGTGTTATTGCTTCTTACATTTAACATAAACATTCAATAAGTCAATCAATAGTAATGAAAACCACTATTTTAAGGAATTCTACTGAAAACCACGACGGGCAACGGACTAGTTCTTTAGTGAAAAGCTAAGGTAATGAGTCACACCTGTGAAAATAATCCAATCCTCCAGGCTTGCATTTACTCATAGAATAACTATCATGCATTCACTTACAGAGGTGTGACAAAATAAAATAGTAATCTGACTTAATTACAACCATGACTTCATAGGACTATCACTAATAAGAACTTCATTTATGATGGGATTAATCCTCAATATTCCTGCCACTGATAATACTGATGATAAGTCCAACTAAATACAACAGTGTATCCGTGTACATCATCTCTGCAGTCTTCACTCTTGCAAGCCTACATCATCTGATTTTCTCTGTATTCTCCACACATAAATTCAGCTGTTTGTGATGAAGGCAGTACACGATGTCTCATACAGCAATACAATTTTTTTCCAGTCCTCAAATGTCTATGGGTTGTGGTCGTCACACTCCTTTCTACATAGTTTATCTGATGGGGTGATTATTTTATTTGAGATTATAAACTTGAAGTCTATTCGTGGATACAAGTCATGTATTCCCGTCACACTATGTGAGTTGAGACAGTATTGTGTGGGCGAGTATTGAGTCGTGATGGAATTTTTCTTAATTCAGTTTCATTGTCTTTACATACAATTTATTTAAATATTCTGTCATCTGTATCTGTGAACTTTTAATTGTGACGTCAAAACTTTTCACTAATTATGTTTTGCATTATTTTATGTTGAATATCATCGTTGTAGACATTTTATACATTTAATTATTGTGTTTTTTATTACTCCAGAAACTCAACTTAGTCAAATAATATGACCACTCTGAGAGTGTGATAGACTGCACATTTTATCACAAGAATATTTTATCCGTCACAAGTTTTGACATTGTGAATTGCTGAGTAAAAGAATGAAATATCAAACGGTCAACATGAATCTCGCGTTGAATAATAAATAAAATTCATTATGTATAGTTATTTGTTCATGACGGCATTCACATGACTAGTGTTTTCTCAGTTTAAAATCAAATTGCTCTTTCCGAATAATTTATTTCAAAAAGAAAGTATATTATGAACATTGAATGTTCTGTTAAGAACTAATGATGTGTAACTCAAGTTTCAAGTTTATGTTTTAATTTTTCAGCCTTTAAGATGTCTCCTCAGTTCTTGGGTTTTCAATCTATAATTGAACTCGTGTTTTTGATTAAAAAGTATCAACGAGAGAAGACGTGCATGAGCTATTTTAAATTTAGGGATAGCTATTTTTTGTTAAGACGAGTGGAAACTAATTTGAAATTCGAAATTTGAAACATGACCCAGAGGGTCATTCGAAACTCGAAATTCGAAACATTTGCTTTGTCCAGCTAGCGACCGCGACACAGCTTCACTTATTATCAGACTGACAATACTCGGACGAGGAATTTAAGCTAACAACACGACTACGAATTTAAGCTAATAACACGACGAAGAATTCAGGCTAATAACACGACGAGGAATTTAAGCTAATAACACGACTACGAATTTAAGCTAATAACACGACTACGAATTCAAGCTAGTAACACGACGAGGAATTGAAGCTAATAACACGACGAAAAACTTTAGCTCATAACACGACGAGGAATTGAAGCTAATAACACGACGAGGAATTGAAGCTAATAACACGACTAGTGATTTTAGCTAATAACACGACTAGGAATTAAAGCTAATAACATGACTAGGAATTTAACTTACATAATAACACGACTAGGAATTCAAGCTAATAACACAACTAGAAATTTATCCTAATAACACGACTCGGAAGCTAGGCAATAACATGATTTTTAATATCACACAACAAATTTGAGAACATACTCGTACTTTCTTTTCATGAAAAAGGAATTATCGCTGATGAAATTCAACCACGTGGGCTCTCATAAGAAGTAAGCTTGGATTAATTACAGTATTTGCAATCTTCATGCAGCAGTAAATAAAATGAAAATTGAATAGAACCGAAACGTCTTTCTTCATCGGAAAATGTATTTCTTAAATGCTATTAACTTTTTAATAGCACTCATCCACATTTAAGAATACGATTTAAATTCATAAGCATCTCCTGATTTAAATGACTACGCACATAACCTGAAACCCACATCGTAAATAGTGGCTTTTATTGGCGTGAATGACAGCTCGGTCTCTCATTGAAAAACGCATTCGTTGATTCTTTTCCTTTGTCTCTCAACAGCAGTGGAGGAAAATTGCTGTAACTCGTGTGATTTTCATACAGATTTCATGCAGAAAAAATTCCGGGTTCTTACGATTCACAGGCCGGAGAAGAAATAACAGAAGAGCTACCATCTTGAAAATCATTTTTCTGGATGCATGACAGAATGGGTACTAAAAGATGAGACGCTTATCCGATTGAATTTGAGATACGTTTACAATAAAAAATATTGCCTGTTTAACACTGTCATTTGACATGTTTACTATTGTAATAAAACGTATCAGAGGCGCATGATATAGTACGTCCTACGGTTCCCGTCGCACAATATTTCGAATTTAAACTTGAAATAATAAAAAGAAAAACAGGTGAAAACTAATTTCGGTTGTTTAAAAATCGATGTGGGGGAATTACACTTTGGTTTTCAAATGACTTCACCAAGCAATTTGCAAATTAAATTACATCTTGTATACTATAATGAGCTACTTATCTAATGGTTCAAAATAACATTTGTGATACTTCATAAATTTTGTAGTCAGATATGTTTCGGACTACAATTCCTTTTCTTGTCACTTGATAAATAGGCTGATGTATGTCTATTCATCAATTGCGAATGCACCATTAAGCTGAAATCACATTATATACAAACTAACTCGTATTAACATATGACTCCTTTCAAAATATTCTGTATAATATTACAAGCAACATTGAAAAAAAAGTCACGGATCGTAACTCTAGTCTCATAATTTAAAGCTTCTAAACGCCAGCAGTCGTTCTGAACATTAACCTTCGATGCAACAGATGCAACTCTCCAGGAGTGAAACAATTAATGCTATGATATCTCACTGTGACTCTGCTTCCAGTCGTCATGATCAATTTCATTTAAGAACTTTTTTCTCGCGTCAGCAAGGAAACCCATTTAAGAATTAGGACTTTGAGGTGTTAATGAAATCATATTTCTTGTTGAGCTAAAAAGCAGTTGAGCTTGCCAGCGATTACGACGATGCTATTTCCTCTGCTCAGTAGCTCAGTAACGAATTATGCGAAAAAAGTAACAGAAAAAATTTAATAAATGAAGAACGTCAGTAAAAAGTTTTCCCTCAGAGATCAGTCATAAGAGGATTCCTACAACACAATTAATGGTTGAAACGCTGAACTTTAACAATTAGAATTAAGAATTAGAATGCACATTTTGAACATAAAAAATACTGAATCTATTTGGAAATCATGAATTCTTTGAGCATTTGTTTACCCGACTCTTATCATGCTTGTTTTCAAATCTGTAGGTAATAGTGAGCTGGAATTTACTCAATTTTAATTAATACCATCTTATTAATCGATTATTCCAAGATGCGTTTAGTCAAGCAATTATCTCACCAATGTAGAGTTCTGAAAAAGATTGAAAAGCAGTATCATGACCGAAAATATTTCACTTTCTATGGCATCAGTAACATTATGAAGACTTGTAATGTAGTTTTCAAGCAGGAAAAATCACTAGCCTTTGCACGGCACTTGTGCATGGAGGCGAAGATGAGATGAATCAAGAGTGTAAGTAGAAAATAAAGAGGAACCACTGCCCTTCTGTTCCAAATTGTTCAGAATATCAAAATATGGCAAAGATTATTTCTAAGGAAGTTTCCACGTCTCAACAAGCTCAATACATAAGTAGAATTTTACAGCTGCTGAAAGCTGCCACTCAGTATAAAAATCTCTGAAACACCTGTTCTTAAGTCTTACTATCTCTCTCTTGATAACACGGAAGAAAGCAACTCCAGAGTTCGGGGCAAACAAGAATTCTGGATCGCCAGCTTCGGAGTTCGGAAGCAGGTGTGCGTTGAATGTCCGTGCTTCAGAGACGGCTTCTGTTAACCAGACTCTCGACGACTGATCTCTCCAAAACCAATTTACGAGTTGGATCAATCTTGCCGAGCCAGCAGAAAATTAGCAGCTTCATGGAAGGATTTAACATGCAATAAAATTTGTAAAGAATGAGTTTATCTTCACTCAAGTGCAAAAAGCTGCACTAAGGGGGGAAACAAATACATTCTTTCGCATATGTACTCTAAGTCGTACTGCAATTAAAGACGAGTATTTCGTTAAATAAAGCTAGAGAAGCGACATATAATTAGAACACTGAGATTGTTGACTGTTTTTAAAGTGTTCTGTTCGTCGATATCTGATGTTCATTTTACACTCCTACATATTTTTCTTCAGCATTAGTTCTAATGTTTCAATCTTGCTTTCCACCTGAGATAGCAAGGAATTTCTTCCTTATCCGTGTTCCGTCCGAACTGCGTTTGGTTCCCGAGTTTGCTTCTCTGATCTAACAGACAACCTCTAAATTGTTCGAAATAAGTTTTGAAGACACTCAAGTTTCTTGACATCGAAGAATGACATTTCTGGTTCCACTAAAAGCTTTTTTATTTGATAAACCCAAAAGCTACATTTTTCAATGTTGAAACTTCTTTGCTGAAATTTTATCCATTTTCTATCGAATAGTTAACGACGCCAAGTGATTTTTTAGAGCAAATATTGTACGTAGTCTGCCTCATTACTAGTCGAAAAAATGAACTCTTCCGCTTTCATTAACATTTTCCAAATTATTAGGTTCATTTTAGATGACACACCTAATAAAAGAAGTAAAAAAATCATCATCTGAGTCCGAGACGCGGACTCTAGTTCAGGTAGAATAGACTGTGTTCTGGACTTCACCTGGTAGCTGAAAAGCAATACTAAGTTATGTAAGAATCCTCCATTCTGAAACATGTTGTGATGTACAATGAAATATTAATAAAATACGTGTACTAAAATGTTATAAAAGAACGCTACTGCAGTGTAAACATGGCTAAATAATTTTACAGTTTCATTCAGTTTCAACAAATTTTATTGTTCGGGAAAATTAGACAAGAAACATCTGGGAACATTTAATGAGAGCATTTGAGGTTCATTATTAGCAAGATACTTACACACAATATGTTGAAAAACTGCTTATTAAAATTAGTTCATTTAAAGTATCATACTTACAAGATTAAGACACATAGAAGCATTTATTTCATTTACTTTCGCTATTAATGGGGATCTTCAATGTGCTACCAACATTGAAAAATGCGCTGCAAATCTCAGGAGCTGAATAAAAGAATGTGTCTGAATTAAATTGACCCAATTTTCAAAACGCAATTTTCAAGACAACCGTAGCTAATTTTAGAAATATTTTTGCTGGCTTTCAAGTTCTTTGGGAAATTTGAACATCAACTATACGGGAGATGTTCCATGTGAACGCAGGGAACGTTCTCAACCATACAGAACAGTAATAATGTCATACAGCAATGACATTGAGAAAAATGATACAAATTATAAAAATTCGGCTCTTTCAATCAATTTTTAAGCTGCGTATTTGTTATTTAAGCATATCCAATATCATGTTGACGTCATGCATTGGTCAATTGTGTACTTTTACCAAATTTAGACAAACAAAATCGAGAAAATCCGTTCGTTATTGGATAGATGTAATACCTCAAGAAAATACGGAGTAAAATTTGAGAAAAACATTTCGGTTCTGTCACTAATTTGGGTTTTGAATAAAAATCAATGCTCCATTTGAAGACGCCCCGGAGGATGACTTGGATGACGTCTGTCTACATTGCACTGCTTTTTAAAACAATAATGCTTTCAATTTTAATTCTGCTCTGAGAATGCAAGTAAAATATTAAGAGGCTGACAGTAAAAATCAAAAGTACAGAACTGGAAATATGAAACAAGACTATTTTCACAAGTACATCTGTTGCTTTTGAGTTCATTTGTCTTGGTGGAAGAATAGCATGTATGTGTACTGAGAAAATGTTCTATAGTTGATGTAATTTTTCTGAATTCATCTGAAGAGCCAAAATTTGAAAACGTTGTACAATAAGGAAAATGTTCGCCAGCTCTCAAATTTCAAAATGATGAAAGTTATTTAATTCAGTAAATGGCATAACTTACTGATCGCTAAAATGAATTCTGGAAAATTAATCTTTAAAAGATGTGTGGTGTCAAATTTTTAGCCAATCGTTTATAGGACAAATTGTGAGAGATAACCTAATTCCGTACGCAACAAGGACTACTATAAACAGGACATGCACGGTCATATAGTGGACTACGCTAGCGGAGGCCAGTTCACTGAGCTGAGTGAGCTCAGTTAGTCACCAACTGTCACAGTGCGAGCTTTGTCGTCGTCTGTTGTTCGGTTTGAATCGGACATTGTTGTTTATATCGAGGCACAGGGCTTCATTTCTAAGCGGATACTGTTTGTTTACAAAGTTTATTGCTAATTATATGTATTAAAAATGCCGAACAGGTGTGGGGTTGTGAATCGGGGTAATTACAATAAGGAGAACAGGCGCCGCGTGTTTTGCCTGTCGAAAGAGCAGTCTGAGAGACAGAAATGGCGTGATGTTATTCTACCTCGTGAAAACTTTGTTGTTGATCCAGACAAGTTTTTCATTTGTGAGATACACTGGGGTGCTGACCCACCTTTGATCAAATTGCATGGTGGTTCAATGCGACCTGAAATCCCCCAGTATCTTCAATGTGTCTGCTTCATGTCTGCCATCTCCAAAACCTGCACCTCGCCCGGCGAAAGTTGAAGACCAACAACTGAGGTATTTCCTTCAGAAGGATAAGATTACTTCATTTGATGCTTTCAAACCTGAACGTAACCTGCAGAAGCAGTACATGAACTTAATTATTTCAAGATCGAAAGAAAGGCTTGTGTGTTTGTTCATGACCGACAACTTCAGTGAATGCAGCCTGTCTGTGATTGTCGAAAACAAGCCCACTTTGTGTTTTCCACTGACGTTCAATGCGTTCAAGAACGGCATTAGTACCACTGTTTAAAACACTTCATCCCAACAATGGTTTGACATCGTATACGCAGTGAGACGAAACTGTGCGCTTGGCAATGAACTATGACATCCCATTAGACAAAACGATCTAAAATGTTGTCACCCTTCAAGCTCACACGTCAGCCTACGTCGACACCGAGAAGGAGAAGAAGTTGGTATTTTTGACACATCAATTGGAACTTTTATCATAGAAACAGTTGTCCATGAATGATTATTGTTTTGCTTTTCAATCATACCCGAAGTGTAATTATGAACAGCTCAGAGACATTTTGGTGCTGCCATGCAAACGCAAGCTGCAGTACATCACTTCATCTATTGACAAGGACCAGGTGCTGAGGGAAACATTTGACAAAGTCCAGACACTGCAACAGAAGAATGTGTTTCTCTTGGTAGATGAAGTTCAAATTCGCCCAACTGTTTCATTTTCTGGTGGGTTGCTGAGTGACATGGCCGAGAACAACCGAGACTGCAAGGCCACTTCTATTCTGCGTGTTATGATGAAGTCGCTGCACAAAGGCCTAGTCTGATGATTTCTGACACCCGTCCACAAGCTGATGGCAGCATACCAGCATGAGCGTGTGAAGGAGGCTGCAGCTGCTGTTGAGAGGGCAAGTGGACGTGTCATCGGGTCTATCACAGACAACCACAAGGTGAACCAGCAGTATTGTAAGCTGTTTGAACGACTAGGTGATTGCAGTGCCACAGCCAAGCATCCTTTTGAGAACGAGCGTGTCTGGTTTCTCCTTTTTGACACAGTACATCTGCTAAAGAACTGGAACTAAACAACTGGATCTGAACAACTGGAGTTACATCTGCTAAACAGCTGCATCCGCAACAACTGGATCAGTGAGAAGGGCCAGAAGATCAGTCTTGACAATGAAACAACGGCATCATTTGCAGACGTCAAGGTACTGTACGAGTCAGAGAAAGGCAGTATTCTGACGACTACTACACTCGCTCAATTTGCTGTCAACCCTTCAAATTTGCTGTCAGCCTCTCAGAGAAAGACCAGCAGAAAAATGCAGTCCTTTTTCAGACCTCTGTCAAGAAGGCCCGGTTGGCTGTTAATCGCTGCAGCTTGATAGGTTTTTGTTTCTATGTCTGTTTGTTTATTTACGTGAATGTGTGTATGTTTGTTTGTTTCCACTGGAAAAGTTTTAACTATAATCCATTTTGTAAAGTCTAAAACTGCAGCAACTCGGATTTCTATGAAGTGGCCACTAAGCTCATACAATCAACAAACAAACAAACAAACAAACAATCTTTATTTCCAATCAAGTACACAGTACACAGACATTTAGTAATTCTTAAGGTTAACATTCTTAGAGTAAGGATGATGGTGAACTTCATGCGACGATCCTGGGATGTGTCCATGGTTGAGGTCTTACCGATAAGTGCGAGCTCACGGCGTGAAACGAGAAACAGCTCGTATTCATGGCCGGATTTCGAACCCGTAGAAGTCTTTCTGCACAAGCAGAGACCCGATACAGAACACGGGCCGCAGACCACTCGACTACGGTGGCTGTAATACATGTTAAGTCCGGCTAAAATTGATATTTCAAAGCATTACAGTGGTTTAAACGATTTAAAATTCACTGTAAAATTTTATTATCCCTTCTATTGCTTTGAAGAAGTTATTTTTGATCAATTTGTCGAATAGAAAATGTTATGTTACTAAGAATGCAATGGCCTCCGCTGGCGTAGTCAGCTATATGGCCGCGCACGTCTTGTTTATAGTAGTCCTTGGTATGTAATTAAATGAAATGAGGCATAAAATGCATTACAGCAAACATGTACACTGAAAAAGATTAGACGTAGATTCTTTATTTTCAGTTCTCAAAAGTGGTTGTGCATTGCTCACTGTCTGAGGCATTCATTTGCTTTTAATGTTAGCGTTTTTAGTTTCATTAATTGCCTAATAATAATATTAAACCTCTAAGAGACTGCAGTTCCTTCGTAGGGGACACTGTCACGGAAGCGTGCCTGACAGCTTCTAATATCAGACTGTTACAAGTTTTATCTAGATCCAGGCTGTTACAAGTGTTATCTACATCCAGACTGTTACATGTGTTATTTATATCCAAACTGTTCCAAGTGTTATTTACACCTAGACTGTAACAAGTGCTATTTTCATCTAGACCAGTGGTTCTCAACATATTTACCTTCCGGGCGCACTTACAATACCACAGATTTTTGTGGGCGCACTATATTAAAAAAAGAGCTAATATATTATAATTAAGCTGTTAAATATAAATAAAACTATTACATTTAATACAAGCATATATAACATACCTCTATGAAGTTTTTTTCCTGAGTTAATGCGAAATATGAGTTTGGTGAGACCTGGCGAGTTCTTCAATTTTAATCTTATTTTTGAGAGACAAACTCTCATTTCTTCATCAATGCGTTGAAGTGTTAGTCTTTTTTCAACTTTATTGTGGCGAGGGATGAAAATCTGAATTCACGTAAATATGGAGTGGAAAATTGCAACAAGACAGTTAAGACTTTTTTGGAAATCGACACATGTTCTTCTTTGATGGAGAGCCCAAAAGCTTCAGGAGACAATTCTTTGTGTTTGATCATCAATCGACGATCAGTGGACACTGCTGCCAGTTTTTCTTTTTCTGTTAGCATTAAACTGAAATTCATGGTAGTTTCTACAGAAGGGTTTCTAATCCAGTCATATTACGCAGTGTTAATTGATGGAAAATAGTACCTCCAATTTTCTTCTGAAGTTGTTAAATGTTTGACTATCATTGGCAAAATTTCAGTTGTGTGAGAATTAATTAGCAATGGAAACATTTCGTGACTGCCTCCCATTGTTGTACCTTTCCAAATCAGTAGCTTTTTCTAAAATGCTCCAATTTTGCCGGTGGACTTTACGATATTTTCCTCTTTCCCTTGCATGCTAAAGTTTAAATACTGAGAGGCTGAAAAATTGATTCACACAAAATTGAATTGATTCACTTTGAAGAAGGTTTCGAAAATGCGGTTGTTTTGTTGATTCAAAAAATGTGATAAGTTCTTGCTGTAACTCGTGCACACGTGTGCTTTGCCTTTTGACAGCCACCTCACCTTTGTGTGTAAAAGTCTGTGTTGAGAATCCATATTGGTGCATATCTGTCCAAATAGGCGTGATTTAACTGGTTTTGTTTTATAAAGTTTACTATTTTACCACCTTGATCGAAGACCTGTCTTAAATCATCCGCTAGCGGTTTTGACATCAATGCCTCTCTATGAAGAAAACAATGAGTTACAATGACATTTTCGTTTTGTCTTATAAAAAATGCAAGTCCCTTGTTGCAGCCTATCATAGAAGAAGCTTCATCTGTGCAGATGCCTACACATGATTTCCACGATAACTCATTTATCAAGGTAGTTATTCAGGATGTTAAAAACGTCTTCACTTTTTGTAGTCAGACTTAATTCTTTGCAAAAAGGAAACTAATTTGTTCTTTCATTTTCGTTAATAAAACGAATAAACAAATAAATAAATTCTATAATAAATGAATAAACGAGTTGTGCTTTGTTGGTAATGTCTGTTGACTCGTCAAAATGCAGTGAAAAATTAAAACACTGGAGTTTATTATCACATACATTTTTCTCAATATCAGAAGACATTTCCAAAATGCACCTGGTAACAGTATCATTAGTCAGAGGTTTATTGCTTATTTTCGTGGCTGCTTCATTTCCTAACATCGTACTGACAATCTTTTGGCAGGCTGCCAAAATAAGGTACTCACCCACAGTGTGAAATTTCATATTTCGTGCAATCAGTTCTGAGACTTGGCAGGAAGCAATTTGATCTATATCAGAAACAGCCATTGAACTTTTTAAAAAATCGCCTGCCTTTCTATGCTGTTCGGACATTCTCTTGAAATCACTTGTGGGTTTGTCTTATAAATGAGAGTGTTTATTTTTAAAATGTTTACTAAGTTTACTAAAAAACATTAATTCGTTTGATATTTTTATTCCGCAAACTAAACGTAATGGCTGTGGATTATCAACATTTCCAGTCGAAAACTTTGCTTAAATAACTTATCGTATTTTCGGCTCGATCCCGATTTTGCTTTCTTACTAGTTTTGCTTTCTTAATATTATAGTAGTTCGATCCCGATTTTGCTTTTTTACTTTTGCTTCTATATTTGAGGTTTGTTTACTTTCTTGATTACATTCATCAATGTCGTGCTTCTTAAGAAACTTATCTATTTTTATGGATGAATTACCCTTAACAAAGGCAATTATGTCAATGGGAATTATTCTGGAATTTGTAAAAGGTACAACACGTTTACTCATGATGGCACAGTTCACGAGACACGACACACCCACACCCACCAACACCTGTTATGAAAAACTGACGTCAGTGACATGCTCTGGTGCAGTTAATATCTTAAGCGTTATATATACGTCCGAGAATGTACATACTTGTTCCAACCAGGTATGAACAGTAATATACGTGTTTCATGTATTATAAACACAAATTTATTAGCCAATTCAAAAATGCGCAAAATAGCATTAACAACATAAAAAGTTACAATAAATTCGCTAAATTGTAAATACATATAGAAATTCACATGCCTTTGCAAAAAGTAGCAACTTTTGCGATAAATCGCACGCTCTAACAACCATGGTGTCACTTAACTCACATGCAGGAATGCCTATGAGGATATTAGCAATTCCTTAATATGAAATTCCAAATAACCCAAGATTCAAGTTCTGGTCTGCTAGAAAGAAAACAAATCGCATAATATAAGCAAGCAACGAAACAAGAAATGTTTGCAAATAAATGATATAAAATAGTAACTTTGTATACATTTACCTTTCATATCTGGATCCCGTAAATTGTAAGGATTGCTACGAGGTGCGGGGCGCACATGTAAAAGCTCTGGGGAGCACCAGACTGTTACGAGTGTTATTTAAGCCTTCGCTGCATAGGATGTTTTCTTAACAGCTCTTTGGTTATCGAACGCTAGTAATTATTTGTCAGAAAGCACGAAGAAAATATGATCAGCCATTCAAAAATGTTACCGAAAAATACTTATGCCCATTTAGTTATGAGAACTCATCTGTACACGCTTGCGCGTATATACGCAGAGTGTACACAGTACTTAGCTGTGAACGTGAGCGTTGTGACAACGTAAATTTAAAAGATATTTTTCTTCGACTATTGAAACGCAGAGCGGAAAAAAAGAAATATTGAATATAATACCATAGAGCATCAAAACGCAGTCTGACTGCCTGTGTCATCAAGCATGAAGAACTACGAATGAAATAATTTAATTTCTAGGACTCCCAGGTTTCAAGCAACGTCCTAGCTCCAAAACAATTTGTGTCTTGATCATTTTACTTTGGGGAATTAAACTTTTTTCTTCTGCAATGACTCACGAAATGATTCATTTAAACTTTTTCTTGTAGTCATGTTTTAAAGTTTAATTGATGTTATCGTATTAAACTATTTCACTCACTGAATTATGACCAGTTTTTACTTCTTTTAACACCACTGAATTTTTTGAGACACCGACAGGAAATATTTTTTTGAATTTGCGAGCGCTCGGGTGGCAGCTGAAGAGAGATTTTTGATCTTCATTGAGAGAATAATTAATGAAAGCGAAGAGAAAAGTTCAGAGTGTGATCAGGAGCTGGAGGACGAAGTTCTGACTAAAAAACTTATGCTGTTCAAACTTCGGTGGTTCTCACCTTCATCAAGAAACTTTCTTCAAGGAGAATATTTACAAGCTCTTTATTGGAACATGTTTTCCCGAAGAGTTAAGACGTTCCCTGGACTATACACTGAGCGACAGCGAGGCAAAAGTCCAGGCTTGCTCTTGTGATCAAGGCTAAGGACGAAGTTAATCCTAATTCAGTTGTAAACAAGCGAGCAGAGGAAGTGTGACGTCTGCACAGAAAAAACACGCTGTTTAAAAATAAAGCGCTAAAATTTTGAAACAGTTTTATTTAACGTTAAACGGTCGCACATAATTGTGAATAAATGAAGTGGTAGTCGTCAGTTTTTCATTTATTTTATTTCAATTCTAAAAATAGTGAAAGTAAAACGGAATCTCTGAGCCAACATTATTCATTATGCCTCGGCTAAAATAAACAACTCGGAGCAAAAAATATAGCACCCACGACCTGCAGTTTTAGAGTTTTATTTATTTTAATTTTGTGCTGTAGTTTTAGAGCTAGAATATATTTATTTTTGATTCGATGAGGTCCAACACACACCTTCCATATTGTTACAGGTGGGTTGATTTAAAGTGTAAAGCTAAATGGAAATAACACACACAGCTGTAGTGAAACTCTGCCTTAGGGAGCAAATAGTTGAAATATTGATTTATATATTTATCTATTTATTTTACAAATTAAATAAATGTGATACAATTTTCCGTTTTACAGCATTAATTCACGTAGCTTTTCTCTTTGTAGTACAACAATCCAATGAAGGTGCTTCTTGTGAGGGAAATAATGTACCCAAATATTCATGCCTTTTGCACATCACAATTCAAAAGAATAATTCAAGCAAATTCACAATTTTAGGATTCGTGAACCATCATATAAATAAACATTTTCTTTTCATGTAAACATATTCTGTACTGCCTTGAAATACCTGACCTAAGAATACAAAAATATAGGAAGGAACTTCAGTCTGCAGTACGGGAAGGGTAGCAGCGCTGCACATTTTTACTACCAACCACATCATGTGACACCACTCGACGCATGACTGACTGAAGACTTAGACTTAGTCTTAGACTGACTTGGATTAAAGACGTCAAACAAAACAAAACTGCATGTGCGTTCAAGTTTGAGCATTGGTTCAGTGTTACATTTTAACAATAATATTCATTATATTATAACCGTTTTAGGCTACAAATTTTTCGACCAAAAAACTATACGCAGTTTAACGGCACATACCCATATAATCCATAATACTCAAGTTCAATGGAATGCCTAAGTTTTACTCTACACATAGAACTCTAAAACATTCAAACCGCAGAAAAAAACAAGGGGTTGCTAAAATCTCTCATTTTAAATTTCTTGCCTGATAGCAAATTTCAGAGCAATCATTATTGCCCAGCTTTGAGGGCACATGACAGCTGATAATGCTGTATAATTCAAATTGTTTATTTTATTCTTATTTAAATGAAAATCACTAAATCATTTCATTTACACTAGTAGAAAAGTCTACTGAACGTAAACCATACATTGAACTTTCTTTTCAGTAGTAATTAATGCATAAAAATCTGCTTGAACACGAACTCATATGCCAAAAAAATCTACATTAACCCTTCAACATCGACGATCACTCGTAACTACAGGGTGTCTAAAAAATGTACTCACCCTTTAACCGTTGCTAACATGATGTCTTCTTTGTGTTGGAGGTGTGAGGTTCGAACCTTTGCGAACATGATTCTTTAATCACATTTAATCATGTTCGCAAAGATTCGAACCTCACACCTGCAACACAAAGAAGACAGCATGTTAGCAACGGTTAAAGGGTGAGTACATTTTTTTGAGACACCCTGTATATGTAACAAGTTCATTGACTTCTGCATACGAGTTAAAATGATCAAGACACACACTGGAATTGAAGTCTACCATTACAATAGGTGGTTGGACCAGTGATCCTTTACGTAGCTGTGATTGTAATCGATGCCCTCCTCCCACTTAGTCATCCCACGTAGAAATAGATGTACCTTTTTGCTTTACCGTTTTTATTTTTATTTTGTCTGCACTCCATGAGAGTTTCGGCTCTGAATTCACTCCTATACGAACAGGAAAGATAAAAAAGAACATAAATTTAACTTTGGTATTATACTAAAAATGAAGGAAGTAAAATTTTAAATAAATAAAGATCATGGCACATATACGTGAACATAATACACTAAAAAAATAAAAATCTCACGTGTCAAAGTTAGAGTAAGGACAAATTAAAAGGAAAATAATTATGTGTACCGCAATGTTGGTAAAGTCTGTATTGTACTGCGACAAAATTATCTCTAAGCAAATACCCAGGCAGTTTCGAAACAACAATTCAGTTATTCCTCGTCTACATTCGATAGAAAAGTGGTGACTGTGTGATGCTGGTTTAAAATTATTCTACTTCTCGCTGTAAAGCGCCACAGAGAGGAGACCTAAATTTCTAGTTTTCAGCCTGGTACACAAATCATTAAATATGATTTAAGAAATAAAGCCACACAAGAAATGAGATTGCCAGAGGACACTAAGAAATAGAGGATGAAATTCGGTTGCTGGGACCGTGGTACAAAGATATGAACAATGTTCATATTATGACATTTGAAACCATTCAACCTATTATATTTTAAGAAGATTATTACTCTAAACATTTAAGAGCGAATCATATTCTATTTGGATAACTACGATGTCGATTTTTCCCCACGTATCATACTGCTCTGGCTATATTTTTGGCCGTCAATGATGAGTTTTTCGTAATAAATTTTCACTCGCGCACCTCATACATATATTGAATACACTTGTGTACTCGGACTTGCCGCTCATGACCACGAGTTTTTCCATCTCAGCGGTGGCAAGCATTGTTGTTGGAATATACCAGTACACAAGCACTTTTCAAAGTGTTTTCGTTCCCAAATAGTCTCTTTCACAAGTATTTTTTAATGGTATTCAATGCAAAGAACTGTCCGTGCTAGTGTTTTTCGTACACTTAATTTTTCGTGTAATATACGAGGCTTGTACCGCATTTGTGTGGCTCATTTCCATACTTATCTCCTAACACCTTTCTCGTTTGATGCAAAAAATGTTTATTGAACGGTTGAAAAAGTGGAGGCATTGGATAGAATTTGAACAAGCTTTCGCTGATATCCCACGTTTATTGCAACAACAGAAATGCAGACATGTAATGTGCGTGGACTGCAATTATTCTAAAAACACATTTTTTGCGTCTAGCAACTCAAGCCACTCCTAAATAAAACAACTTGAATTCCAATTATGTTAATGTAAACGAGTAGTTTGGAAGCTCTTAAGTCTTCATCTCGCATTGGACAAAAATAGTTCATGTGTTACTCCATGATCAACATTTTTACTATAATCCCCATTGCATTATGCCGAAAATGAATTACCTCATTTCTTAACTCACTTGTTCGGTTTCTTGAATTTCTTTCTTTGACTTAAAGTGTTCTAGAAATCATCCTATGACACCCTAATTCTCCAGCAAGCGTTTATGCAGAATGTAAAAAACTCGTGTAGAGTTCGAAAGAAATTGTGACTTTTAGAAAACTCTGCTCAACTCAGACAACACGCACACTCGTGAAGCGAACGTTCAAAATTCTGAATATTGTATTTGCCCTATTATTTTGTGGTAAGCTGATCATACTTTATATCCATTGTATGTATTAATATTTATCATCGTACTGTTGATTTATCCCGTCCTCTTCTTATCCAATCTTGTGTAACGACCTGTTTCCTTTTGCAAAGTAATTGAAAAACTGAAAATATTTTAAAATAAATGGGCTTCTAATCGATTTTGTTCGAGTCATGTGATTAAGATTTTGCTTAAAAAGGGAAAAAAATAAGAAAATCTGGCAGCTTATTACACCCAGTCGTTTTTCCTCCATTACGTTCTAGATGTTCTTCTGCTTAGAGCCCTTGAAAAGTTGGATGTTTTTGTCTTTTCTGAGACAATGTTAAGGCTGATCAACTAGACGTCCTTTGGCTAATAATAACATTTAGCAAGTCTCTCTGCAAATAGTTCTTGAAAAGCTGAATGTTTTTACTCAGAGATATTGCTAGGAGCTAATCGACCTGACGCTACGAATAATTTGTGAATAGAATGCTGTTAGCTTGCTCCTGAAGTGGCTCTATTTTCCAAAGACCTGTTTTGCCTCGTCCAAGCACTTGTTTAAGTATTCTGCCTGCATGCACCGAACTTTCGCAGAGTTTCAGTAAAAGTTCGAAACAAATTCTTTTCTCATCGACGTCAGCCAGTTCAGAGCGTATGAAAACCTCTGAATAAAAACTAGGAAACTTCTTATATGATTTAGGCTATAATTACGACACATTAATATGTATTAGTATTCAGTGAAGTTTTAGTAACAATGGACGTGAATTTTAGGGGTATGTGAAGGAAGTGTTCCTCTAACATAGGGTACAGCAAAATTATGACATATTGGTAGCCTTTATAAAAGAGAAATGGAATAAATATTGGAAAATATGTTTATGAAACAGTGAAATGAAATGAAACCAAAATGCATCATGTGTGCATTTCATAAATAAAAACACTTCTTTCTGGTTTTCAGTATGTTGGTTATATGAAATCTACACATGTGTCTAAACATTTTGCAGAACGCTGTAGTTAGTTGTTGCTATTCTAATACCCCTTTTTTGCCCCAACGCGATGCAATTAAGCAACTGAATATCAAAAAACTCGAAAAGAATTATAAAAGTACAGAGCTGGATGTACAATTATACTCGACTGAAGAAACGAATCACGGAAACTCGTTCATTCAGAACAACTCATTTATTCTGCGGGACCTGCACAACGAAAATCAATTTTTCTTGGAGGCCAAAAAACAACAAGGAAGCAAAGGCGACATCTTTATTCGCTGCTCAAAACTAACACAAAAGAAAGTAACGTACGGCGACCGTTACTGCCGTGGCAACAAAGGGACCACCTCTGCAGCTCTTTATTAAGTCCATGCAATATTCAGGCAGCTCTTCTTAACCAACTTTCCCAGTAAATAGTCGCACATCTGACAACAGATCACTGTCGAACCCGCTAAATTCAGCGATATTTATAGGTTCAAAGAGCCTGAAAAAAATTGAAAAACAAGGTTTTTTATTCATCGCTTATAATTCTTTGTAATATGCCATATGGAAAAATTAGGAAAATCAACAATTTTGAATGCGACAGAATAAGTACCATCACTTTCATCACTGAAAAAGAACACGCCTTTAAAGACCCAGTTACCATGTGTAATACCCATAATAAAATTTACCTTGCAACGACCCGTAAAGATACATATTTATCATCTTATGAAAAAGTGTGGCAAAATAAAATTTGAGCTGTTTAGCAACCCATTCAACACATTTAGAAAGTTCAAAACAAGTAACGGTTTTGCATGTTTCGACGTTGCCATTACAATAATCAGTCGATAAATGGTGTTTGGTTTTGTTGTATTTTTCTATTTTAGATATAAAGTAGTAGGTAGAGGGTTGATGTAGATCAAAATACTGAGCCATAAGCTGAAAATACTCATTGTAAGAATCTACATAAATAATTGACAGTGTATCTCCATTTCTCTATCTCATTCTTTCTCTATCCCTCTATCTGTGTGTGTCTGTCCCATTGCATCATATTACTGGAGAAAAATTACTAACCTGAAATCAGAACGGGTATGTGTGTATTATAAGCATTATATTGTGGATCCCAAAGACGCCGAACCACTATAAAAGCAAGCAAATTTTTCCCGTTATCAACTTTCTTCGATTACACGGCCATGTTATCGGTAGTAAGATACAGAATAGAAGTTTTGTATATATTCATGAAAAATAATCATTTAAAACAGAATAGTTCATCGTGAATGTTTGATAAATTCATCTCTATCATAATTTAAAATTAGCCAAATCTAAATCATGGAATTTCCACGGAAACTGACTAGTTTTGATGATAATTGAACAGTATTTACGGAACGACATGGTTCTAAAAATTCGCTACATTACATTTTCATCAAACTAGCCCCATAGAACAAAATGTTCTTACCACGGTTCTACTTTAAGGAGCTATGTAACGCCAGGTTGTTATAGTGATGTGGGAGCAGATGCTGTCCAATATCTAGGGGAATTCCACAAGCATTTGTAAATCAATCCTTTATTTATTCAACTAGATAGTATCCGTGGATATTCCACGGTGAAAAAATCATAAAATTCATGATTTATTGTCCCTAATTGTGTTATAAGTTTGATTAGATTTGCCTAATTTAAAATTATTATAAAGACGAATATATCAAAGATTTATGACGAATTATTGTGTTTTAAATGAATTTTTTTCATGCATGTATACAGAAATTCCATTCTATTTCTTACGAGTATTTGCCGATAACATGACCTAGGTAGCATAGAACTTGTAAAAATTCCACTGGTAAACAGTAATAAATTAAGGATCTATGAAATAAAATACATTTTAATGTTTCACCCGTGATACTATCAGAACCTGAATATTTTTTATGAATACATGCAGAATTTCCATTTTGTATCTTATCTACCGATTACATAGCCGTTTAGGAGATGAAAGCGAATAATGGAGAAAAATCATATTTTGTAGTAATCCAGTGCCCATGGTATCCACAATACAATGTTTATAATTCATGCATACCCGTTCTGATTTCAGTTGAATAATTTTTCTCCAGTAATAGATAGGAAGTAATGGGACGGACACACACAGCGAGGGAGAAACACTGTCTATTATACAAGTGGATTATACTCTTGTTTGAAACCTAAAGTGTATTTCAACATTCTTGTGTTTCATTTCAGACATTATTTGAAATGTATGGGTTCCTTTAGCATTTACTGGGATGTCCTTTTACATTTCATACATGCAGATGAGTTTGACCCGCTCTACTACATGCAATTAAACTAAGTTAACTTTTAAATAAAGTTGTCACAACCTGTTTGTCAGTCGCAGACAAATAAACGATTGGTGCCTGTGAAACATAAGCAGAGCAGCGACTGTTTGAGGGCCAACATTTTTTAATGTGATAGTACTGCAATTTAAAGTCTGGGAATAGAAAAAATCATCTCAAAAATCTGCAAAGGTTTGACAGCTTTCTAAGTTTTTCATCATTGAGCTAGTTCATTTTTAAATCTAATCGACTTTTTTATTCTAAGTGGGCTAAACTTACAATTTATTCACAGCTGAGACCACATTTACAATTTGATTTATATTCACTGGAAAAGAAAAACGTGAAGCACAATTTTTTTTATACCACCTCCATCAAGCCATATTGAGCGTATCACTATTTACAAATGATGCCTGGAATCCTGTTAATAATTCATTATTACTTCTGTATTACAATTTTAGTCAATACCAAAGAACATATTCTTACTTCAGTATTGATAATTATGGAATATTAATGCATCTTACTCTGGTATATCCGAACCACGTGATTGTCCTTTGCATTGAATTTGTTAAGACATTTTCCTGACCACAGTAATTGACTTTTCCTGAGGAAAAATACAAATCCAGGGTCCATTTGTCTAACGTTTCAGTTTCAGACAGTCCAAACTTTGCACGTTATTCATACGAACCAATTTAATACAGAATATCTACTGAGATTCTATTATTTAGATCTGTATGAGCAATAAATACTGAGAAAATGATTGAGAAATTATTGAGAATATTCAAATGAGGTAAGAATAAACTAGATACACTCAGCACAAAGCTCTTGTTAAATGTTAGCCATTTTGTATAAATTCTCAAAAAAATTTGCTGCAGTTGCTGAATGCACAAAAATACTTCAGATGATATTTTCGCACTATTTTCTTTAAAAAAAACGACAGTTCCATCGCTAATCTATAACGACATCCCAAGGACAGACTTGGTCTTCTACCTTCAAGAGGTTTCTGGATTGTCCATTTTTACGGCAGAATTTTAAGAAGCATTCCTCGATCTTTCTTTTGAGTCGGAGGGCGCTCCATCGGAAGAATTAACAGCGCTCTTGGGATAGACCGGTGACTTCCGTTGAGAATTACCCGAAAAGAGTTGAAAACTCCTAGTTTTCATACTAGTGTTCAGACTGCATCATGAAGAAGGTACACCCATGCAAAGCATTTTTGTACATGATTTCTGCCACCCGAACTCTGAGTAAAATCTGTGAGTATGATGGAAGAAGTTGTACCAAACTCATATTCATGTTCACTTTCTTAATTAATGCCTGTCTGAGCATATTCTTGAAAAGTGATGAGGTTTTTATTTCGCGGTCAATTTAACGTCAAAAGTCAAGATATAAAGACATATGTGTTATTTTTTCAACAAATCAAGTTTGACTCTAGCATCTGGGTTAGCCAGAAGTGCTTGAATTACACCTGAAGTACCAGGCTCCTACCAGAGTTACCTGAGTCTAACGTGATAAGCTTAGATCTAACTTTTAAGTAACATAATCTAACCTGAAGGGCCTGACTGTCATCTGAATTGTCTGGATCTAACTTTCAAGTACCAGATTCTAACCTAATGTGACTGAGTTTTTTAACCTGGATTGTCTGAGTCTAACTTTAAGTACCAGATTCTAACCTAAAGTGGCTGCGTGTAATCTGAATTGCCTGGGTCTAACTTTGAGTGTCTAGGTCTAACGTGCATGTAAGAATCCTTGTATTTATTTCATTTAAGGGGCATTTGCGACACATTAACTTCTGAAGCCCGGCGATTCTGCCTCGCTTCACGACCTGCAATTCAAGACCGTCTGCTTTCCACTCCTCTATGAAAGGCTCCCTAAAACATTCTTTAAAAGCTTCACAATACCTGCCGATATCCTCGCCCTATTCGAGCTTTCCTCCCATGCATAGAAAATCAGGATTGCATAAATTTTCTACGGTTCTGAGGACATTGTGTGAGTGAGTTTCGGGCAAAGTCTCTGACAAGAAAAATCTCAAAATTATTATTAAATGTGGACAAGAAAACGGTGATTTCACGGAAGCTCCAAGATTCGCTTTTTCTGAAGAGAAGGGAAGTTATTCAGAAAAAATTCGACAAATTATGTGGTGCCCACCTGAATATTTTAAATCTGTTACTTCAGGTCTAGCTCTTTGACTCGGAGAGAGAACTTCTTTTGATGCACAAAATATCTAATACTTTGAGGCCATCAGCAAGGATGTTAAGTCACCTGCAGTACTTCAGAAAACAAAAATATTAATGACTGAAATTACTCGTCTATGTTCCGTGCTACTTGCTTAGTTGCACTAAAATAGATCGCATGCAAATAATGTGATCGATTGTATTTCTGCCTATTCTATTGTTTCCAACGATAAATATGAAATGACATTATAATTGTGTACGTTTTCACTCGCATCAAGCTGAGGTTTTGTTCAGGTACGGCATTTACTACAAAAGTTTATCATGATTCTAAATCCCTCAAACGTAACCCCGCAACTACGTATAGAGCATACTTTTTCTGATTCAATCCTTTATTCAGTGCACCATCCCCCGCGCTTCCACAAAATCCCCCCCTAGAATATCGAATGAAGCTCACGATAATTTCATTGCACAGAAACTTGAGAGCTTTCCGTAACTTTTCCTGTGCAGAGGTGATATAATTTAAACACGCAGAAAAATACTCATCAAGTTCTACAATGAACAAGCCTCATCAAGGTAAACTTACGATATTTTAAGGTCGGTTTAAAGTTAGACCAAGACTAAACAAAGAGCTGCTGAAAATTTTTAAATGGCTGTAATCATCGAGTTCGCGCAATTCCGCAAACTTGTAATCAGAAGCCCTTTCGGCACTCAATGAAAGTTATGGCGAACTTTTGACCTTAGCTGTACAACATCGAACAACGTGAGCAAAACTCAGGAGCTTCATTAAGGCTTCTTTTTAATGGAAACTTTCGGCAAAGAGTTGAAAGAATCACAACTCTGCTGGGCCCAGGAATGGAAACCATTCAAAAGAACGCAACACAAAGATGGCAGTGCTAGTGCATTCTCGAATTGTCTTGGTTTTTCGTTGGGGTGGGACTTTGCATTTTGAGGAAAATTTGGTAAAATCCAATGAATAATGAATTTTATCATTTATATAAATGCCGTATGGTTTTAATTAGGTGATGTAATAAATAACCAATACATTATCTAAGGTTCAGTCTTCCATAATTAAAGATTTTTAGAAGAAACAATGTATGATATGAACTGAAAACTTATACCAGTTTCCGGATCACAAGTTCGCATTCACTTTGAAAAAATCCATTACATTTTTCAAAACAACTTTGAAATCCATTAAACAACTTTTAAAAACTTAACAAGTTTTTAAAAGTTATGCATTAATTTCAGTAAAACAACTTTTCTAAAAATGCACTCAGTGTGTGAAATCAAAGTCCTAAGATAAAAAACATAGATTCAAAATCGAAGCAGGTCCCGTGGAACAGATGATTTATTTTTTGTATGATTGTAACATACTAAAAGGTGGCTTAGCAAAATTCAGGTTGAAATATTTCTGAACTTATTCCATCATAATTTTAAATTTAAATATAAAATTTCTCCACTCAGGGATTCTTTGCTACCCAATATGAATTCTAATAGTAAAAAGAATCTGAAGCGTCATATGAAGTTAGACATGAAAAGGAAGCAAGTTTCTTCTGGAGGGAAGACAAAATCTATGTACTGAAAACCGGATGGATCAATAGATTGATGTTGAATTAGAAATGGAGAAGTGTCTGGAGAGCTGCAGCCTGAGTTGGAGTTGGAAGGGAGACTGTCAAGAGAATCATACACAAGACCGAAGCCAAAGCCTGCCATGGGAGGAAGATTTTAAATCTATTTTCAAATAACTTTGTTGTTTCCATCTAAATTTATTGTTTAGCAAGTCAATATGTATTTTATCCTAGATATTGCTGAGCCACCGTTTATAAAAGAGAGTAGCAGTTCACAATATGATGTCACCAGGTGACTTCTTAAAAGTTCTAAAAACATAATATATATATATATATGTATATGTATGTATTATATATAAATATGTATATATATATATATATATATATATATATATATATATATATATATATATATATATATATATATATATATATATATATATATATACAGGGTGTTCCAAAAAAAAGATGTCCAATTTTCAAGGGCTGTAATTCAAAAACTATTAAACTTACAAAAAATTGGAAAGTCCCATTTTGTTTTCTTATGCTTTGGTATCATTGATACGGCTTCAACTCGTAAGTTTAATTACGTTTGAATACGAAAGTGTGATCGTAAACTATTTAAGATTTTTACCGATCGAAGAGCCTCCCCATTATGTAACTCACAAAAGAACAAAGAACATTCATCGTTGAAAAGTATTTTCAGGGGTAAAGTCTCCAACAAGTCATTCAATCATTTCAAGAGCATTTTCCTGAAAGACAGTCTCCAACAGAGATGACTATTTGGAGAAATGTTACTAGGTATAGAACCGAAGGAACAAGTCTGAATCTCAACAAAGGTCGATCAGAACGGAAAAAAACGGGGCGATCAGAAGAAAATGTTCGAATTGTTCAAGGAGCACTTATAGAGAATCCGCAAATCTCTGCAAGAAAAAGTGAATTAGATTTTACTAAATCTACATTCAACAGAATTATAACTTTGGATTTGAAGTGGCATCCTTACAAGATGCATGTGCGGAACAAACTACTCGATAACGATCTTCCTGGGCGGCTGAATTTTGCTCAATGGTTTTTGCAAAGAAATGTTCGGTTTGTGGACGACATTGTGGTTGGCGATGAGGCCGCTTTTCATTTGAATGACTAAGTAAATCACCACAACGTTTGCACATATGCACCGAAGAACCAACCTCCTAATTTCAACTTTGACGTAGGAATTTCGAGAGAGAAAGTGTCTGTGTGGATGGGACTTTGTGGCAATGGACATGTCATCTCGATCCTTATTTTTACAACAATAACTTAAATGGAGTTGGATACCTTGATCTGATAAATAACAGGATCAATCCAAGACTTCGAGAAACACATGGAAACAGGATCAATCGAACCTGGTGGATTCAGGACGGTGCTCCTGCGCATAGAACTGTTGCTGTAAGGGAAAAACTGAATGAGCTGTTCAGCATTCGCATTATCGCCTTGAATCATCGTATCGAGTGGCCCCCCAGATCGCCTGATTTGACGCCGTATGATTTCTTCCTTTGGGGACATCTAAAGAGTAAGGTTTATAGCTCTCCACTGCACGATACCGACGAACTCAACCAAAGAATTGAAAATGAAGCCAATTTGCTACAAGGAGATGATGCTCTCGTTAGACGAGTGATGGCGGGAATGAGGAGGCGAATGCAACTGTGTATTGAGAGAACCGGAGGACTCACCGAAGGAAACGAACAATAGGAGGAACATTTCGATTGTTTTTTCCGTTTTAGTGGCATTTTCCATTTAATAAACAGTTGAAAGTTATTAAAAACACGGTTTTAATATCATAAAATTCGAAGTTCACCAAAAGTGTGCAAACAGGTTTTCAGTATCGGTCACTAAAAATGCTGCTTAAAGAAAACGGTTGGATAAATTCTTCTGAAATTTTGTACAGAGATGGAACAAATATTAAGAAACAAAATGTGATATTTCAATTTTTTGTAAGTTTAATAGTTTCTGAATGACAGCCCTTGAAAATTGAGTATCTCTTTTCGGGACACCCTGTATATATATATATATATATATATATATATATATATATATATATATATATATATATATATATATATATATATATGTATATATATATGATACCAGAGTGTTGCGTCTCGCAGAAAAAGTTCAGGACGGAGTAAAATTTTCAAATTGGCTCGAAAGTTTCACTTCCAGCGTTAGTGTCACATTCGTTGCTTCACGTGTTTCTCTCAATGATCAAACCAGAACTTCCTGAGTAAAAAGTCTATTACTGATATTTTTCCTTTTCTATATTCACTATTCTTATGTGAGTAAAATCGCAAATTACACTTTCAGAATTATCCTCGTGCAATGACGAAAAAATCATCCTGACTTTTCGATTACCTGTTGGTAAACTAAGTAGATTGGAAAATGACTTTATCTGATAAAAGTTAAATAAATGGCAGTAAAAAAGATATCATTCTGAAGTTTCTACGACCATTACTCAGTTATAAGTATTTGAAATAAATTAATTTTTTGGCCCACCCTTTATAGAAATTTCGACGGCTATCATGGTCGATTTTGTGACAGATCCTACATACTTGATGCTATAAACTTACTTTCAGGGAAATGGGCAGCTAAATTAAAATCTCATCAACTGTGAATCCAAAGTCAAAATCAATTAAAGCTCAATCTTATAGACTACTTCATAACGCTACATGTTGTACCTAATTACGCTCCCTATACTCATACCAGTACAAACAAGCTATACCCACACCAGTACAAACAAGCTCACTATATTCATACCAGTACAAACAAGCTCACTATACCCACACAAGTACAAACAATGCTCCTCTAAAATTCTAAATGCAGTAGACGTGCGTGTGTGACATTTTCTCGAAATGACTAGCTGCTGTTCACGTCGCTACACGCCACACGTTGAGTCCGCACGTCGAGAAGCCGAAAAATTGGAAATTTATCCTGTGATGGTGCGTAGGGGCTGAGAGGAAAGGAGATAGCAGCACTACTGGAGACAGAGCCACTGTTTTATGAATCTAATATTTCTGTGTCCAGGAGAGAAGCTTGCTGTTCATGAGGCAATGCCTGTTGTTGTTGTTTTTTTAATTCTGTTTTTATAAATGGAAAAATATGCTTCTGTAGCTCAAATAGTGTTTCTGGAAAGTTTTTGAGCTGAAGTTAGCACTAAATAAGGTAAAAGTAGAGGTTCGCTAATCAAAAATATGGGTGCATAAAGAACAATCAAAACAATGTCAATAAAAGGATGAATTTAAAAAAAATTGGTTGATATATACATTCTAACGATTGAATGACTTAAATTTTTTTCTGTAATTAAAAAACGTAGTTCTACAGTAAATTAATAAAACTCGAGTCAATGAGCCCCAGATGACAGATATCAATTAAGTGTTCAATTTCAAATTTACTTCTGATAGAGAGTCTTGTTTCAGCTGTCCAAAAAAGCTGTTTTTGCTAACATCGCACAGAGCGTTGTAAATGGAAACTCCCTCTTCTGGATAAACAATTATTTTCCACTGGCCTACAAAATAAATGCCAGTGAACGATTTAGTCAGTTTATGCAAAAAATAGACGCCACTTGGTTGTAGCAAATGCAAATATTAAAACTTCAGTTTTACTGGATTTTTCCATTGTGTTTCTGCGGGAAAAACAATAATAAATCCCAGAAGCGTCTGTATACATGGTACAATGGAACATTCTGCACCCTCAGTATTCCTTATAACGTTAAGCCCGTCAATCCTGGGTCCATTTTAGCTGTCAAATGGATCAGGTAGCCTGTTTTCAGTTTAGTTCAATTTGTTATGGACATTAATTTGGACGTTCTAATTAAACCGATTTCAAGAACAATTCTTAAATTAAGAATGAAAAAGGGGGTAGTCTCGATAATTAAACTGAACGGTGGTCCATAACATCGGGGAGATCATTTGATGGAACTAGACTCCACCATCAAAATAAGAGCGTTTAATTTTAAAATTCTATGCCCTTTTAACGACGTGGTTAAGAACCGTCTTAATTTCTTTATTTTTTCGTTGCATAAAGAGCATCAAAGAATTTCCGCTTTGAAGCTGGCGAATAAAGCTTCATCTCTCCTACAAGAAGATCACAAAAACATTGTTTGAAGTTTGATTCAAATTTGAATGAAATAAAAATGCTGCCGAAGATCAGAGGCGAGGGTTAAACTTACTCACAAAATTCTCCTTTAATTTACTCAAGGAAACAGCGTCAGACTTTGAAATTTGATTAAGACACTAATACCGTGATTAAACGATCCTTGATTTTTTGTTGCATTTATTCTAAAGTTTGCCACACAAATTCTGACAGACTTGACACCTGACAGGTAGACATAATAGATAACATGTGGGGCTGACATGTGACAAGTGGACCTGATATTCGAGAGAAGGAGTTGATATGTGGCAGGTGGAGCTGATGTATGACAAATAAAGCTGATAAGTGGCAGGTAAAGCTGATATGAAACAGGTGGAACGATATGTGAAAGGTGGAGCTCATATAAGACAGGTGGAGCTGGTATGTGGCAGGTGGAGTTGATATGTGGCAGGTGGAGCTGGTATGTGGCAGGTGGAGTTGATAGGTGGCAGGTGTAGCTTATATGTGACAGGTGGAACTTACATATATGTGACAGGTGGAACTTATATGTGACAGGTGGAGCTTACAAATATGTGACAGGAGGAACTTATATGTGACAGGTGGAACTTATATGTGACTGGTGGATTTCATACCCAGTGCATTCGAGCATACACTCGTTCTTCTTGATCCATGTTTCTGCCTACGCTGTTTCAAGCTTTCGTTTTGTGGCGCCAGTCGGCTTTTTACAGTAATTTGCGTGCCTCTTTTGTCTCCCAAGTAGCAATTACATCATCAACGCTAATGCACGCACCTCAAATATTATAACTTATGTATTTTTTTTCGTGACAAATTGTACTGTCGTTAAAATTCTTACAATAGTACTAAGAACTATCTCGAGTGAGGGTAATTTCTACAGCACAGCGCTTCGAGTATTTTTTATCGAACGAGGTTTTTCTCGTTTATTTTTGACTGGCATTGTGGTTACAAGTTTTCAGTCGTAATGCTAATCTTAATTACATATAAACCATGCCACAATTAGAATGCCATACTTCTGGTACACATCGAATCCCACACGTATTTTTGAGCTTTTTAAGAAATTTGTTTGAATTTTCTTGAATCTGATCAAGTTTTAATTTAACTAAAGTCCTAATTTAAGAGTTTAATTTGATTTAAATCAAATTGAATTCAAAGCATGATGAGAAAAGTTTGCTTACTGATTTCAAAAAAGATTTTTATTACAAATAATCCTAATCTTTTAAAATTCTTACCAAGCTCTTACCCATTCATCCTTACCTGTATTTCAGCACACCGGTCACCAGACAATACAGCTCTCACAGCTCGAATTGCAGCCCAGAACAAAAACTCCAGTCAGGCCAGATTGAAAGTATCTTATTTTCGGTGCATTACAACAAGAATAAACTATTGTTTCCAACGCGGAATGCAATACATGCATGGCCATTGTTTTTTGAATTTTCAATGCTAACATTATAAGATTAATGATGCGACTCACAGTGACTGTTTCCTACCTTGTGTAGCGCGACTTGAGGTAGACGCTTGCAAGGGCACTAGACGAGTTTTTTATGATGAATGGTAAAGACGAGTTATCTTACGTCGCAAACAGGAGAAATAAGGTACTGCATGGATACTTGAACCACCGACTCGTGCATCACAAGCGCGAGCCACTCACCACTTGACCACTGGGACATAATACAGTATGTTGAATACAGCTGTATGTAGGTGCTTGCATCATTCGTGGAAACAAGTCCCACTGTTTCAGCGGGACTTGAGTCCAGCTGTCCCTGAAGACCTAGGGAAACTCGACACGATGGAGTAGGGACTTGGTGTCCCAGATTTGATTAAATGTTCGTTGATGAGAAAACTTGTGGTGGGCAATGCAGTGACTTGTTGGCCTGCCACGTAAAATTTAGATAAGTCGGTTGGTCTCTTGTCTGACTTCTCGATTTGTTATGGAGATATTTTATGTCATTTATTGTTAATTCAATAGTAGTACATACTCGTATAACGTACACGTATTTTTGTATCGCGTTTAAGTGCCATGAGAAGGAAATGACCAGTAATTTGAGTTGAGGCTTTCCTCATCCGTGGAAGATATTACAAGTCACTTTTCCACACACATTCCATTCTGAATTATTTTGTATCATTCCTGTAGGACTGAATTCATCAGATATGCTCCGTGTTAGAAAAAGCTTGACGTGTAAAACATTTTCCACGTTTCGCTGGAAGCTTTACACGATGTCTTCATAACTAACACCATGTTCGTGAGAATCGTAAGACCTGTACCCTGCGTTTCTCAGGACAGAAGCCAAAATGAGCAGGTTGAAGGGGCAGCTTGAATCCCTCATTACGACGATTCGACAGACTCCTGCCTTCATGCGTCGAGACATGGCGGAAATAATTATGCTCTCTAGCGCACAGAAGATCAGTCCATCTAACGAGCTCGCAGCTCCTGCAACAGCGGTTTTTATACAGGGGGACTTGAAAAAAATGAACTTAAATTTGATTATTATTTCTTGATATCTAGTATACCAATTGCATGCATAAGATAGATTTGTATTCGATTCGTATATGTAATTACAAACAGAGCAGAATCTGATGTATGCAATTCGTATTCTAGATACCAAAAAATAACAATTACATTTCGGTTACTTTTTTTTGAGGCACCTTGTACGTTTGTTGACGCTGATCTGACAATGGTAGTGACGTTCATCCGAGGACTTAGCGCTTGCCGGCTCAAAGGGACGTGTATACGAAATGAATTTAAAGACCAGAAAAACATGAAGCAGGATTAATATTGAAATGATGACGGTGCGTAAAACTGTTTTATTTTACTGAAAATATTAGCGATGGAGGACGAAGTAGCTGTGAGATAATTTTAGTTTTTTCTCCTAGATACAAAACTTCAAAGAATACAGTACCTAGTACAATTTTAATTTAACCTAAAATGATGTGACCCAAGTTTCAGGAAGACGTTTCGAAAACTTCACCTTTACAGTCTTCAAACTTTACGCACCATCGATTAAAATTTTAATCCCATTTGTTACAGACGTATGTGGTTTCTACTACTACACTAAAACACGTCATTTTGTGCAATTATTTCTAACATATAACTGCTCGTCAAGTTCAGGTCTCCACTATTGGGACTTCGGTATTGAACCAAGAATGGGCCAAACGGCTCGTTCCTATTGCCTTATTCTATTCTTTTGAGATGTTCTATACTAACCCCTGTTGTTCTGTCGGAGCACCACGCTTACACTTCTCGTGTTTAAATTACATTTTCTCAGCTTCAAGTACTTTCTGAGGTTGTAAGATATTTTCTTTCAAATTAGGTGACTGGCATTAACTGTTGTAGACTTTATCGCTAGGGAGCTGTACTCAACTTCACAAATGCACTCTTTTGAATGCTGCAAGCAGGTTTCGAACTTTTTTGCTAGAATGAAATTAAACTGTAATATTTTACACGAATTGGTTACCGATAATATTGTAGATATGATTTTTAAAACTGAACTAATGTACTTTACAATATTGATCATACGTTAAAGTACTTTTGTTTTCACAAATGAAAATAGAATAACGCTTTTTACGAGGAACTGCTTTCGTATCTGATTATTATTTACGGAGCTATTCATTTTCGTTAGTATTAAAAGAACGTTTTAATGATACAAGTAATCGTAGCACTTAACGCGTTGATGATTAAAAAATATTTTTATCTGTTGGTCACAAAATTGTAAAAAAAATTAGACTATTAGAAAATTTTCTTGCCCATTGGTGTCACCTGATAAACAATTTCAGCTCCTTCATCCATTAACAGAACTAGTTTCACCATTGCTCCTTGCTGGAGATAACAGTCACACACAAAAATCTAGAATTCATCTGAAGAAAAAGTTTCCAGGAGCAGAAAGTATTTTTCCATTAGGATTTGTAATTAGAAACTTCTGCACTCGTAAAAAAAATTGAATATAAATGGTCACAGCTAATCAACAAACAGCTAAATCATTCGTCTTCTAGCCCTGAAATTTCTTAATACTTTTTATTTTCTGTTTTTGTTGTCCTAAAGCATCACATTTTAAATAGCTGCTTAGCTGTTTTTTAAAATGGATCATCAACCGAGAAGAAGAAACTCTTTATTCTTTATCCTGCACAATCGAGGAAAACATAAAAATGTTATACCCCTCCGTGGACTCTGTACGTACATCTTTACACCTCAGCTTGGACTTCCTAATTTAGAATCTTGTATGTTCCGTATTTGTTCAATTAAATAAGAGGGTAAACATTCCCCTGCTAGCAGCCAGAATAGAGTGTTGACTCGAGGCAAAAAGTAATGAAAGAACAAAGAGAACCGATCAACTTTATGCATGTAAAGCCCCTCTTGTTCTGCCTGACGTCCTGAGAACTGTTATCAAGCTGCAACAACCTGCACGTTTCTGTCTGTTGTACTGTCAGAAAATATGCCGGAAAATTTGAATACTCGAGCATCGAAACAATAAACGCCGAGACCAAAAGTCATTCAAGTGTAACAACGTACGCAAATCAAAGAAACCGCGTGCGAATTGAAGCGAAAGAGCAGCACTCAGAAGATATGGAAATGCCAGAGCTTGAAATAAATTTAGTCCTGAAATTGTGTGCTTTTCTCCTAATACAGAGATTAATTGAACGTCTTAAATCTTTTCTGTCCCTCCAAAAAATGTCTCCTCCCAACCAAAACCACGTTTTCTGACGGACGGTCTCAAAAGTTCATTGAAGCTAGTTTATGTTCATGAATGCTGTATTATCGATACATTTGAGGTGAACATTAAACTATCCAACAAGGACTATAAGGCCTATGTAAAATGTGTTTTAATATATGTATTTCTACAAGTTTCACGGTAATCCGTCTAACTTTGAATGAATAATAACAAATTTTGTTGTGTAAACAATTTGCATTTTCAAAATTGTCTGCTTCCATGCAAATAAATTGATTTCATTTTTGTAACCCATCTTTTGTGTGACATAGCCTCCTCAATTCTGCATTAGGTCATTTTCGGAGAATAACCAGGCAATTATTTCTCCCGTTAACTTTATTTCGCAATAAAATTAACTCTGTGAATAAAATTTAACTTCATCTTCACCCTGTATAAAAGCCTTCATATGTATACTCATGAATGTTCATTATTAAAAGCGCATGTTTTACGTACAACAGGTAAGCTACTGAAAATTTGAGAATTTATTAAATTGCCAAGTTAAATCATTCAGTCCGTCGAAATCAATGAAAGATTTGTGCAGCGATCTTTGCGTAAAACCATTTTATTCAATGCAAAAAATGCATTGAAAATTATCCTCTCGTCTAGAAAGCTGATGATAGCACAATCGAATTCCTTTTTTAAATGTTATTCAAAATTATTTTACCTTTTTGTACAAAAAAGATGAATGCACTTTTTAAGAAAGAAATATTGCTGACAGTGGAAGCGACATAATTACAATCATAAGTTGTAACAGTCGCTGTTAGGATAATTTATAATGGATATTTACACTCATCGGGGAACTTGGTCCCTATTTTCGAGAATTGGTCGGCTTTGTTACGTCCCCTCGAGCTCTGTCAAGCCTCCGGACAACAGCTGGTCGGCCGGAATCCTGGACATAATTCTGTCAGATGGCACAATTCTGTGCTCTTTTCATCAGAGAGACCGAGATACAAGTCGCTATCTCTTCGCTCAATTTATGAGGCTTGGTTTGGAACAGTCAGCGGACATCTGAGTGGAGCTTCTTTACGAGATAAGGCCATGAAAACGAGCTCTGCCTCTGCGGTGTCGTCTCGACGTGAGCGAAGCCCCGAACCCACGAACTGCACGGAACACAGAATTATTTATATGAAATAAATTAACGTTTCAGTAAGAAAACACTCCTAATCCAAACTTGAATTTCGAAGAAAGAAGTCACACAATACCTAATGTAAGTTCCTTATTAATAAATGCAAACTTAACGTCACCTCTTATACCACCAAGAGACATCAACAGACTTTTCACTCAGCAACTACTCCACGCAGGGGATGATGGAGTTTTCCATTTTTATCAAAGCAGAGTCTTCTCAGTCACGTTCATGCCGGACGAACAACATAAAATTGAGTTAGATCTTAAATCAGAAAAGTCAGTGCCGATGGTTGTGGCAGAACTTTTACCAGAGAAGAATTAGGTCTCTATAATAAGTCACCATTTATAGTTATGTTTTGTATCTTCACGTTTTAACACGTTGACTCCGAAGTGGTACGTATGTGTACCACTTAGGTTAGGTTCTGTAATTTTTTCAGATCCTTCTAGTGACTATGCGTACAAAGTGAAGTTTTACACCAATCAGGCAATCGGAGGCAACGTGTTAAATGTTATGGTATTCATGGTGTGTGGGTACAAATAATCTAAGAATGGATCACTTGGCTCGTTCCTGTTGCCAAATTAAATTCTATGGGATTCGGTAACATAACTTCCTTTTTTCAAGGCGCTTTACTTTGAAAAAAAGAAGTTATGTTGCCGCACGCTGTATTCAGTTCTTATGTAGAAAGCTCAGTGGAGCTCTTGTTGCTGTCCACGATCTGGCATCCCCAATGGAGTAAGGTAGTGAGTGAAAATAGTTTGGTCAAGCAGCAACAGATTTCCCCCATTCTAAACAGATTATGAACTCTCTGTTGGATTACTGTTATTGAGCTTTTTTACATCCTAAATTAAGAACTCAACCAAGGGCACTATCATTAATAGAGAGCTGGATTTATCACTAGTGCTTTTTGTTTATTGCGAGTCCATAAGAGTGAACAAGCGCAGGTCGTGATGAATAAAGGACGCAAATCAGTCAGTAAAACTTAACTCTCCGATGATAAAACGAAATCGTGAACATAACCATTTTGCTTGAGTTTGAATGCAGAAAAAACTTCCCCATGGCTGTGAGTAGAGGCCTGCCCGTCAGTTTCTCCCAACGCTGCATAAAAAATGACTGTATCATAATTTTGTAAAGAAATGAAAGACCATAATTGACGATTATTGTCGTCTGAAGACGTATTTAATTACTTAGAATCCTTCTTCTAAGATTTGATTCTAGTTATGAAGAAGGGTTGACTGGGATCAGCAATCTTACAAATCAAAGGACTAACGAATGTATACCGCGAATACAAAACTTGGATTTAAAGTTACTGTATCAGTCTCTCACAACTGTGGCATTGTGACGCCTGTAAATGCTCCAGTCCAGGATGTCCCTGCCACAAGTTAGCGCCTGAATTAAGCCCTGGTGAAAAAGTTGCAACGACGGAGGGAGCGAAGCACACGAAGTTATTAGGGAAAGCTCCTCAATATAACTATAATAGAAAATAATTAGAGAATTGAAAAAAAATATTTAATACGGGATTTGATTACTATAATAATGTGTTCCTATCTATTGACACTTACCTCATTTGGAGACCTACCTTCAGTTATTATGCCATGAAGTGGCACAAAGTGGCTTTCAGGAGGAAATGCTTGAAGATAATGCGAGGCCGACTAAGTTGCGAGTACAGAAGGGAATTTGCTATGTAATTATTTTGGAGGTTTTCCGTATTCTATCACCAGAGACCAATAATAGGCGCAGTAGAATACAGATTAGCGTTCGAGAAGACCTCGGCTATCAATGTTAAAGGTAATTTCTCTGTTATGAAAAAGTTCCGTTAAGCAACCAAGTCGGACTTCAGAGTATGATATTGATTTAATTTATAAAATGATAGCAAATAAACAAAGTAGTAAATATCTGAATACAGCCTTCAAACAAAACTGGCAATTTATGTGAAGAACACACGAAAACTGGAAAAGTTTTACGATCCTGGAATGCCAAAAACTGAACACAAACATATAAAAATGCTGACTGCTGATAAAAGCGTCGGCTCAGGCAAAGATTTTTCTGGAACTAGAATAAAATAAGGCAATAGAAACGAGCTGCCTGCTCCATTTTTAGGTTGTTACCCAAGTCCTATGTCGTTTAAAGTAAAGGCATCAATCATGCACGTACACCCTAATCACGTAAGCCAATTCAATCCCGTACATGCATGTCACTCACGCACAGGCATTTTAGTCAAGTGCATGTATCACAATCATACACTGGATACAAGAGTAAAGGACAAAGAATTAGTACTTTGTGATATTCGGCGGTTCGGAATCCAATATTTGTCGAAACGATTTTTGAATGTGTTCACAGTGCCAACAGCAACAATGTTTTCAGGTAGCTGGTTTCAAGCTGTGACAATTTTAACGAGAAACTCCAGGTTTAGTACAAGTAAAGTTTACAAAATTTGCAAATAAGTGAATGTAGAATTTAAATATCAAACGGAGAATTCTTTTGATTTCAGGACCGCATACACCTCAATTTTATTTTTTTGCGAACCTTGTAAAGGTTTGACTCGTTTCTTATTGAGATTGCATACCTATAGCTAACTCAGCTATAATAAATTCTCATCTAGCAGAAGTTTACAATTGCATGGCTGGTCAAGCACTTTTATGTTTTAAAACTTTATATACTTAAGAACCTATGAAAAATTCCACCCAAAAGTTTAACTAAGAGTTGTGTATGTTTTTTTAAAATCCAGTCCTGATTTATTTTATCCTTTATGCAGGAACAGTAGCCATCACGTCTTGATGTAGACTTGAATTGCTAATAAAATACTGAAATTAAATTCTGCTTAAAGGATTGGAGCAACAATAGTGAAAAAGACGTCACCTTCTATTATTTTTTAATGACACCAGCACTTTATGAATATTTTGGAGGAATAAAGTCCCATCTCTAATTCTAAAAGCACCCTCATATTTTAAAAGAAAAAGTTAAAGTCTTTAATCAAGAATATTTTTCATGTAAAGTCAACTTCAAGTGTTACAGGATGTATATTTTAATCAGATATCTCATTGCCATAAAAAATTTATGACATCAAAATGTTTTTGGTGGCCGATGATTAGCAGCACGATGAACGTACGCCTTTAATTGAAGGCACTCTAGCCCAGGAACATAAAAATAATGAAGGCACTCTAGCTTTAATTAGATTCACTTAAAGTTTTATGCCGAGTCAGAGATTGTATTAATGAATTAAGTAATTAAATTGCAGCTTTTATGCTCCATGTCGAGTGACGGTACACTATAAATCAATAATAGCATATTCTTTATACTGACTTGGAGCTATCCATTGGAATGCAAAGGACCATTTTCTAGAGCTTTACTTTAACCTCAAATTGTATTTTAATTTCTACAATAATCTCATACACTATATATATATATATATATATATATATATATATATATATATATATATAACGGAGCTATCACAAAAAGAATATACTATAAGGAGAAGCAGCTTCACACTTCTTTGTATTTCCCCTCGTGGAAATTGCTACTCATAAATAATTGTTCATAAGTTTTACGACGCACTATGTAACGAGATATTTACACAAATTAATCATTTAAGTCAACTACTTAATTATCTTAATCGACAAGCAGATTTAAACTTTCGCCTTTATAGTTCTTTCAGTTGAAAATTCCATAAATGACCTGAAAAGCTTAGTGTATTGGAACTGCTCAACTGTCATACAGGGAGACAATTAAAAACAAAGAGAGACTTCCAGCCTGTCACTGTAAACTCCACACCTCAAATATGTACTCGAACTTACAAATTATCTCGTGGCTAAAAGAGCTCCAATGTTTTAATTTGTTCACTTACATTTCGAAGTCTCCTGAAATGGTAACACACTCACAGGGCATAGCAGTTTTTTTGGCAGCTCCAGGATCCAATAGGTGATGGCGATCTCAAAAATTTGGAGGCGAGAATTAAAGGATTCGAGGACCGGCAGGTTTTCTGAAGCTGCACTCACCGAGGGATTTTTCTTACAAATGCCATGAAAGCAAGAAATGGAGCACATTAGGCCCTCTTGAGCAATTCTGTGAACCGTCTGACACTTCAAATTATCAGATAAGTTCGACGAGAAATTTTGTAGAAACTCACTTCGAGTTATCAGATAAGTTAGATCACTTACATACACTGCCTCACAGAAATTCGGGCCGATACAAATTGAAAACTGATGTCGCACTTTGTTTCTCCCATAAAACCACAGCGTTCAAGTTTTTAGACGTCCATAAAATTTTGATCATTCTAGTGTCAAAGAAAATCCTTCCACTTCGACCCTTAACTTTTTAAGCGTTTATAAATCAGTACGGGAAAAAGTTCAAACAAAACATCTTTCCGAACGATTTAACTTTTGAACAGAAAGCTTCATTAAATGCCTTGGAACATGTCCGGCTTCATTTTACTTTTTGATAGTAATGATTATTACAATCTATGATTAATTCATTATGAATGTTTTGTTTATACCGTACAATAATTTAAAAAACAATTTGAATTCGAAAGCAGCACTGAAGTCAATGTATGTGTACAGTATATACTCGTATATACATATGTGTATGTATGTTATAAGGCAATAAGTCAAATAACTATATTATTAGCATAGCCTTCTCCAAGACAAAAAACATGATCAAATTATGAAACAAAAAAGATATTCTAACTATTGTGGGTAACTCCTCTTCAGGCTGCAATATTAACAATCATAATTCAGTATTACAATATTCAAAAATTGGTACTTGAAGTACTCCTGCACTTAGCTGGGGAAATAATACTTTACTTGAAACGCTGAAGCATTTGCAGCCCTTCAAATTATCAGACTCTGTAGGTGCTGTCAAAATTGTCAAATATGTTCCAAAATCGTCAAAATATGTACCACCAGCTTGGTCGACTGGTGAGCGAATCTGCTTGCGAGCGAAAAGACCCGGGTTCGAATCCCGCTGCCGACATGGTTGACGCGGCTAGAAATACGGCATGGGACTTGGGTAAACAACCGAATAATTATCGAAGTAATTATCCGACCCAAGAATGGGCCAGAAGGTTCGTTCCTATAGCCTCATTCTATTCTATTCTATTCTTGTAGTCTGTACTTTGAATTTTGTTCTTGCTTTGTTAGATTGAAGCTGAACACCTCTCGACGCAGACTGCATGATGCTTGACAAAACACGTCTCAGTCCCTGCTCCAAAATGATATTTTAATATTACTGCTCTGACATCAGTACTTTACATTCGGTGATGTGAAGTCCCTGCCCTAAAGTTGCTGCTCTGAAGTCCCTGCTCTGAAGTGTGTGCTCTGGAGTCCCTGTTCCAAAATAATGTTTTAATATTACCACTCTGACATCAGTACTCTGAATTCGGTGATGTGAAGTCCCTGCCCTAAAGTCCTTGCTCTGAAGTATATGCTCTGAAATTCTTGCTCTGAAATTCCTGCTCTGAAGTCCCTATTCCAAAGTTACACCTCAAAAATCGTTACTCTGAAATCATTCTTTTTTTCCTTCACGAGAGATGAAGAAAAAAAGGGTCAATCCATTTAAAGAATCTACCTAAACAAAAACAGGGGCTTGATTTCTGTTAAGATTTCGAGTAGCTTGAAAATCTATGATTTTGATATAAACGTAGTCATAAATTTATAAACTAATAGATAATAGTAACTTATGTGAAGCTTTATTTACGTTATGTAACTGTCCTCAAAAAGCTCAAAAAAACAAGCTATTCATCAAGTAGTATTCCAAAACTAAATTAACCAGAAATCACACCTTCCGTTACATATCGAATACAGATGAAAAGTAGCGTAAAAATGCTTAGAAGTATTTATTGTCGATCATTTATCCGCCTAAAAATTTTAGATTTCACTGCATTTAGCTGTTCTTTATACGTAAGCAGTACCGTTTGCTGCTCATACGAGTCTCCAACCTTCAATAGGAGCTTAGACTTTGAAAATTAAAACTTTATGAGCTTAATTGTGTGGAAACATTTCGAGGTATCCAACTATGTTCAAACTATGGAGGTAAAAACACCTTCAGAGTCTTTCTTTTTCATTTTTGAAAGAGTTTCTAAAGACTCTAATTGAATATAATCATTACATTTATTTCAGTTTTTATGAATTTTCCTAAAAAACTTGGTAACCTCTAAAAACAGTTAAAAATTTTCAACTTTTAAAAACTTTAAAAACATGAAACTGACTACGAACTTGGCTATAATTCTCTATCTCCTTCATCTAGAAGAAAAAGGCCGGAGTATATCATTTACATAAATGTTTCCGGGCCAGTATAATTACAAACTCGCCAATAAGCAACTGTCATAATACAAGCATAGATACTTTATCACATATATCTCATCATCAAACTACGTTGCACTTAGCCGTTTCATTCTACAAAATTTTACAAGAATTTCAACATTGTTGGGTTTTCACGCAACTGCAAAGACACTTTTGACTTATTTCAATCAGTGAACTCGGCGATGATGCAATCTTCGGTGCTTCCTCATCTTGTCAACGTAGATCATTTCTGGGAGTCTGTCTGGAGAACTACGTAATATGAACTCCCATCACATTAAGGTATCATCCTGATTAAAGCTATAGCTAAAGTAAGTATTTTATTGAGTGTTTTAAATACACGTATTTAACAAACAGAGCAATATGAATGGCAAGAAAAATTCTAACTATATACCCGGCAACAAAATTCTACGTGTTTTGAATTTGTTCGGTTTGGGTATGTATCAATAATGATGCATGGTGCAGTACATGCACTGAATAATAGTAATCATATGCAAAAATTCGGTTGTATCAACTATGGTACACGGTGCATTGAATGGTTAAATAAGACTCAAAATCGTCAAAATATGACTTCTTACAGCGTTCAGGATTGATGAACGCACTTCGCGTCTACTAAATGCTGTCAAATTTCGAACACGAAATCCTTGTAATTGAATCACTCCATTCCTGTTCATCTACAGAGAAGAAAACTTTTTCTGTGAGTAATCCATTTAGATTTCGACGCGGCATCGCAAGAAATTGAAGAGCTGTTGAGATTGCATCCCTGCTGTTATTCTATAGAGCCGAAATGAAGTGCCAGGATTCTGTAAGCTTCGTTTTTGCTGCCAGCAGTTGACATAATGCTCGATGCGAGAGACGTTTTTCCTTCGAATCTCACTCCATCGGGAACATGTTGCCTAGGCTTGTAAAATGTTTTTCTGAGCTCCAAAAGTACTGTAGATGGACATTGCTGAATTGGAAATTAGTAGAAGTCGACAGACTAGCTTCTACAGGTACGTATCAGAATAGAATGAAGCGATAGGAATGAGCTTTTTGGCCTATTCTTGGGTCGGTACCCAAGTCCCATGCTGTAATTTAAGCCGCCGATGATCAAGCACAAACAGACCATAGCAGTTGCGCACCTCGAACACCCGAGTCTTCCCGCATCGCAAGCGGGTTCGCTCACCAGTCGACCAAGCTGGTGGTAGAATATCAGCAACAGTTGTGCTAAATTTCTTTACTTGATCAGTCAATACAAGCAATATGTGCACACACTTAGATTGAAACTGACGATATTAATTTTACTGTATCTGGAATAGTAAGCAACAGAAGAAGCACACACATTACTCAAAGAAACCTCTTCATTGAGGCTACATTTAATTCACGTTTATCAATTAAAAACATTCACCTTCCTACCACCGTGCCAACACTATGTATAATCATCCATATGACACAGATGCACACGAATAGAGCATACATACCGTTCGTATAATTACAAAAGACATTATATGCGTTATGAGGCTGTGATTTCATCAGAGCCTTTACGACTATACTGAATTTATAGCTAAATTCGACATCTAGACATAATTATATTAGGAGGCTTATTGCATCAGTAATTGGAATCCAAACATTTAATTTAAAATAAAATGTCACTTTAGCTTCATGATGAACATCAACCCTGAATACCTGTGTCAGGAAAACGTTACATAAATTACATAAGAAAACTTGCTGTGGGTGACATAAACTTTTCGTTAACTTTTTGGCAAGTCAACGTTCGTTTTTTTCGCATATTTCTATCAGGCTCATTGGCTCTAACATTTTATTACAGCTGCTCAAATATGATTTAATAATATAATATCAAATTAGTTTGTTCCCCGACGCTGAAACAGACGTAAAACATTTTTTAATTCCATTAGTCCGTATCGCTATCTCATAATTAAATCGCTCATCAATAACCAGTTTTTAAAAATTCATTCCGTAAAATCGTTTTCTTTAATGTTACATATTGTGTCAAGCGATGAAGAATTTTTTTTATTTAGCCAAATTTCCGTGTTCTGTGCAAGAAATAATTCACTTATATTTATGAGAAAAAAACAGTTTTCGACAAATGCACATAGATCAGAGTCCAGTGAGCCAACTTTGCTAATAGCAGAACAACATGAGCGTGTCAAATTTTATATGCTGTGTATTTTAATTAATCAGTCGCGCACTTGGAATTCTCCCAATTAATTTCATGATAAAGACTAGAATGAAAAGATATTTGTGTTCTTTATTTTTTACTGCAGCTTTTCTCTAAAACAATTTACTCTATTTCGTAGCAGGTTTTTTCTATTTTGAGACAAATAAACAAATAACACTGGTATTTTCACTTCTTCATACTCTACACCAGGAACAGTTAGAGTCAATACTACTGCATTGGAGCTAATTTCTTCGCAAATACACGCTGAGTTTTCTTGCGAATTCATGCATTCTCTGCGCACAAACCCCATGCATAATCTCTATCGAGCGAGATTAATGCATTGAAGCAAATAATTTTTCCACGCCATCCGCATTTAAGGAACTTTATTGAATGAATATCAGTCGGTCGAACATTCCCTTCGGCCCCGCTAGGAGCGACTTTATTGTGTATACACAACACTCCAGAAGGAACGCAGCCTGCTCCTTCGTCCAACTATTGCATCCTTTCGATTGTTGTGTCACAAAATTCCTGTCCAATATCCTGAGTGTAAGGGCACTTTGTCTTCGAATTTGGAAGACAGTAATTCGTGAACTGTCGTGACGACTTTTGGGTTGAGGACGACGTTGATTCCACACAGGGCTTTTGGAGACGCATGTTTTAGGTAGCAGTGCGCTGTATAGCTGAATTTCGGTTTATCCAACATTTTAGAGAGCCCCGACATGAATGTAAGACACGCACTACAGCCCTAAATGAAACAAAAATTGACATTTTTCTTAGGGATTCTGAGACTGGATGTTCCTTCAGATGGAAATTTAGATTTCCCTTCGTTAGTTTATTAAGATTTAAATGTGTTGGAAACATTGAGGGTGGCGTGTATTGGAAGCTGAGAGACGTACAGAACTAACAAATAAAATCAAAGCACACACAACGTTCTGAATTCTAAGGTTCAAGAATATCTTTGCTTGGAATTGAAGACAGTAATGGTGAGTTACTACAAAAGCCATCCAATGTTTACAAATCTTTATTATCGAAACAATTTTTCCATCTTTTATCTCTTGCTCTAATATTTTCACATTTCAGGCCAATTTTTTATGCTGATAGTTTCACGTTGACCGCTTGCAGCCTAATGATTTTTAAAATATAATTTTAAAATATCCGTACTCAAATAAATAATGTATTTTTGACAGTTTAGTCGTATGATTACATGTGCATGGCATTCAAATCTCGGTAAACAATATTTCAAACAAGTATTTCGTTTTGTTCACTTCAAACCACCATTGGGTTTGAATCCTTTCGCGTGACGGCATTTCCTAGGTTTTACCTCAGTTCGCAGACAAATTTCTTCAATCTAAAACCATGTCGTCCCAGAGTATCGACGTGAAAAAGTTTCTAAGGCTAATAAAAGGGAAACCTTATTTAAGAGCTCGAGGTCAGTTTTCTTTTATTTGGCGGGACTTTGGAAACTTGAGCTTTTGGCTTCTGTGGTCGCTTCTTTTCTTGCATGTGAGCTCACAAAGTACAGGGTTGAGTGCCAGCACAAAGAAGACGCGTGGGCTCCTCTAGTAGTTGTTAATTTGTGCAGGCTGAGGTGAACTCTTCTGCAGCAGGTCATCCAGATCAAACATTGTGGTTGTCACTCGTCCTTTTACGAATTTCGTTCTTTGTAGTTTGAGTGCTGCTGTTGAGACAGTGCTTGGCAAATTTTATGTACGGGTACAGCAAAGTTGTCTATGTCTCAATAGTGAAACATGGAGCTGAAACGAAGCATGAACTAAGCGAGCTAAGCTAAGCTACAAATTGTCCTTGATAAACTGAATCATAAATGAAAAAAGCGGGACTTCGGTAGACTATGAGAAATTTTATACAAACCTATGAGCTTCTACAGAGCTTTTAGTACCCATACTTCTGAAGAAAATTAGTGAAAAGATGAAATTAGTTTGACTTTTTGATTTTTCCAACATCACTGAAATCCTGAGCTCTTTGTTCTGGACTTTGATTCCACAATCGTGAAATGAACATGCACAGCGCGAAGGAACTTCATTTGTTAGCTGTTCAGAAAGTTATAAATAAAATATCTACTACTTATTTCAATACATTTATTTGTAATATGATCAGAATATTTTTAACAGTAAATATAGATTCATGATGAGTAGAACAAAGATAACAAATAATTGGGTTTTGAACTTTCATTGTTTAGATATCAAAATCCCACAAAAGTATGTATAATCGATGTTTTGTCTTTGTGTGTCGCTACGTTATGTCCGGTTTTCATACCTTACCCTGTTAAGCGTTGTTTACATCATATGATGTTTGTACGAGTTGCATTCTACCGACAACTTACACCATATGATGTAGATGCGCGACGGTACCACAGTGGCGTTAACATCATATGATGTTATAATGTTTATTAGTTCAATTAGCGTTGTAATTACTGTCATATTACAATTGTAATATGACAATAGTATTATTATTGTCGAGTGAGCGGTGACCGTTTACAGGTTAACGTACAACTTACAAAAATCAGTGACATTGGAGTGTTTGACTTAGTAAGATACAAAAATCAGCGATTATGAGGCGATGTAACCGAGTAAGGTCAATAAGCCGTGTATATCGAGTGATGTGACAGTTAAGTGCAAAAATTTATGGTTACGAAGTAGACTAATCGAGTAATGTAGAACTCATCCATTTCGTTTGCTTACTCCTGAAACCAATACACACTCATTTTGTTCCCATGTGAACGTGTGAAACGGTTGTTTTAGTTTTGTTGGTAGTAACAACTTTATCATCTGAGAATTTCTGTTCCCCTTATGAAGTCCGAGAAGTTGTGCACCCTCAAGGGAGGTCTGGTGCTTGGTATCATGAAGGGCGTTGCATTTTAGTACCTCTTTAAAAGTCGCTCTTTTGAGATCCACAACTCAAACCCCTGCGAAAGCGAGACGAAAAGTTTACTTCTATCTGCAGTTTTATCAAATGTTGTACAACAGAAGAGCTGAACAAAGGGAGGAGATGTTACAATTATTTTCAGCAATGAAGTGCCTTAAATCGAAACTGCTCTCATGCAGTTGTCTATGTTCTCATCTTTTTTAGAGTCTTTTCAGGACAGAGACAGTAGCCTGGTAGCTGCTTACATAATGCAGAATGAAAGCTTTTAAAAGATCTGAAGAAGTTTGCTCACGAATAAAGCATTCATAGAAAAATGTACCTTTATACATCAACATTGTCTTCCAAAAAATGCAAGCTTTCAACATCATTCGACAGCAAAATCATCATAGAGAAATTTTTTCAAACACATGAACCACCTTCGCAGATGTGATGAAATAAGGCCTTGCTTTTCTCAGGTGGCTGGATCAGAGCCAGAACAAATAAGAATTTCTTTGCAAAGAAAACAGAAAAAGTTCGTTCTTTCCACCAGGCATTTCTGACATCACGCTGCTCTGACATTGTGAGCGTGACACTGCTCTGACATTGTAAGCATGGAACTGCTCTGACGTTAGGAGCATGACACTGCTCTGACATTGTGAGCACGGAACTGCTCTGACATTGTGAGCACGGAACTCCTCTGACATTGTGAGCATGACACTGCTATGACATAGTGAGCATGACACTGCTCTGACATTGTGAGCACGGAACTCCTCTGACATTGTGAGCATGACACTGCTCTGACATTAGGAGCATGACACTGCTCTGACATTGTGAGCACGGAACTGCTCTGACATTGGGAGCGCCACAAGAAACAATAAAATATAATAGAGGAGAAAAATGTTGTAACAGGGTCTCTCACATCTATTCACTGTAATGCTCACACTTTCATTCGAACTTCTAATACTGCTCTTTATAACTGCTAACATCTGATAGACTCCTGATAAACATTTACACTTAATAGCTGTCTAATTTTGCACGAGTTTTATGATATTATAAAATTGCACAGGATGGGGCATAATTCCGGTTAGATGGTTTTGAATCAGGTTTCATAATTATAATTTCTCATATGTTACCCAATCTAAATTAATAAAATTAATTACCAAAGAGATGTCTATTTGTTGCAGAATAATAAGCCTTTCACTATTGACAATGTTTGTAGAACTGATGCGAAAGTTCATTACAAAGAAGTTTGAAAATTAACCAAGTCCATCCGAAATACTCGCTCTAGGGAAAAACCTCAAAATTAAAATAATTTTGATAAAAAGAACAAGTAAAACCTGCTCTACAAGTATTTACCTCATTGTACGTATAAGAGAAATAGTCCATTTAGTTTTCTCTGGGTCCTATCTCATAGTGAGATTACTTTCATTTCATGCAGTACGACAAATCAGTTCGTCAGCTTGGTCGACTGGTGAGCGAATCCGCTTGCGAGCGGGAAGACCCGGGTTCGAATCCCGCTGCCGCCATGGTTGACGCGGCTAGAATTACGGCATGGGACTTGGGTAACCGAATAATTATCGAAGTGATATATAATCATCCGACCCAAGAATGGGCCAGAAGGTTCGTTCCTATAGCCTCATTCTATTCTAAATGGGCTTAATTTAGGTTCACCGATCCGTGAATAAGAACCATGTATGAATATTCCTTTTTTACTCTACAAAGCTGAATTCGAACTGTTTCCATGCAACGACCAGAAGTTATGTGAGAATAATTCACATTTTTTAACTGAATTTTTCGTTTGATTTGACAGTGGACGCAGGCTTTGCGAAGGAGTTTCCACATTGAAGGATGTGCCTTTGGTATTCACAATACAATTCTTACAATACATGTATACCCTTCCGAATTTCCTCCTATCTAAATTCTTATGAACAGGACAGATAGACAGACCAAGCAAGCAACAAACTGTGTATTATTATACAGTGGAATACATCAAAATTAGCAAGGTTGTCATGAAATATTGACTGGTAATAATTACACGAGTAATTAAATACTGTTAGTCAGTATTCAGGATACTAAACCATTCATACTCGTATTGTCACACTTTAGACGTCCCATGTCTGTTGATACGAGACCTCTATCTGTTGGTACGAGACATCCGTCTGATGTTACGAGACGTTTTTCTGTTGCTAAGAGAGGTCCATCTCTAGATTCGGTACGTCCGTCTGTTAGTATGAGACGTCCATTTGTTGCTACGAGACGTCCGTTTGTTGCTACGAGACGTCCATCTGTTGGTACGAGACATTCATTGTACGAGACGTTCAACATCGTATTGTGGATATCACAGGCACCGGATTATTATAAAACTAGCCAGTTCCCGTGGAAATTCCACGATTTAGATTTGACTAATTTGAAATTATAATAATAAATAGATTAAAGATTTGCGACGAATTAATGTGTTTTAAATCAATACTTTTCATTAATATATACAGAACTTCCATTCTGTATCTTATCTACCGATAACATGGCACAGATGGTAACCGTTAAAATTCCTTGATATAAAAGTCATAAAATTACGGATCTATGAAATAAATACATTTTTTCAGTTTTACCCGTGGTACCATCAGAATCTAAATATTTTTCATGCATACATACAGAACAGTGGAAAAAACAAATAACGAAAAAATTGAGCATTTTATAGTGATCGGGCGCCTTTGGTATCCACAATACAAAGATTGTACGACATGCATACCTGCTCTGATTTCAGTTCAATAATTTTTCTTCAGTAATAGATAGGAAGTAATGGGACGGACACATAAATACAGAGAGAGAGAGAGAGAGAGACAGAGGTGGAGATACATTGTCTATTATATATGTAGATAAGGTATTTTTTCCCATTATTAGTCTTCTTTTACACGGCCATGTTATCAGTGAATAAAATACGGAATGGAAGTTCTGTATGTATACATGAAAAATATTCATGTTCTGATAGAACTACGAGTAATACTGAAAAATGTATTTTGCTCCACAGATCCTTAATTTTATCACTTTTAAACAGGGGAATTACCATGGGTACTATCTAGACCATGTTATTGGTAGATAAGATACGGAATGAAAGTTCTGTATAAATTCATGAAAAATAGCAATTTAAAACAAAATAATTCGTTTTAAATCTTTTATGCATTCGTCGTAGTAATAATTTTAAATTAGTTAAATCTAATCGAACTTATAATGTAATTATGGATTGAAAATTCCTTAATTTTATCACTTTTAAACCTTGGAATTTCTAAGGGAACCATCTAGTGTATTAATGACTTACGACGAGTTATTGTGTTTAAATGAATATTTTTCAAGAATAAATACAGAACTTCCCTTTTGTAACTTATCTACCGATAAAATGGCTTAGATAGTACCCGTGAAAATTGCACGGTTTAAAATTAATAAAATTAGGGATCTATGAAAAAATATATGTCATTTTTAGCTGTGATACTATCAGAACCTGAATATTTTATATCAACACATACAGAACTTCTATTCTCTATGTTATCGACCGATAATATGGCCATGTAGGAGAAGAAAGCTAATAACGGGAGAGAATGGCGTATTTTAGAGTAATCCGGTGCCGTTGGTATCCGCAATACAATGCTTATAATACATGTATACCAGTTCTAACTTCAGTTCAATAATTTTTCTTCAGTAATAGATTGGAAGAAATGGGACGGACACACACACAGATAAAGAGATAGAGAGAGACAGAAATGAAGGATCTGCTCTGTATTATATGAGTAAATACGCCATTTTTTCCCGTTATTAGCCTTCTTCTTCTCTTACGCAGTCATGTTATCGGTAGATAAGATACAGAATGGAATTTGTGTGTATATTCATGAAAAATAATCATTTAAAACATAATAATTCGTCTTAAATTTTTAATAAATTCGTTTTTATAATAATTTCAAATGATTCAAAACTAAACCGTGGTATTTCCACGGAAACTATCAAGTTTGCAAAAAAAACAAATGAATAACAGCTTCTATTGTATACTCCAGGTATGGAAAGATCGTTATTTTAGATATGCGTAACTATAGTCCGACCGATGCCTTCTATTCCAGGTTCGGGAGGGATGACAAACAAAATTAACGAGCTTCAGGTTAGTTGAGCTGGCCAACCTATTTTTGCCAGCTTTGGTCAACATCTTTTCTTTTGCCCTTGCCGTGCAGCTTTTCAGCTCATGCTATTAGCCATGCTCAATTTGCAGGATGTCATCATGCTAGGAAATAATTCAAGCAAGCTTGTTAAAAATAAAAGCTTGTGAGATATTATCCTTTAACACACAGTAGTTGCTCCGTAAAGTTAGCCACAACAACAAGCAACGCTGATCTGAACTCGAGTAATCTGGAAGTAATAATATGGATCAGTGATTCGTTTTATCAGGAGATCACGAAGCAAAAGTAGCAGATAGATCAACAAATGGAGAGATCCTGACTTGTTACATAGTTCTCGTGATATTTTTCAATAGAATTAAAGTATAAAATAATCAGACACCAAAATAAATATGTTGCTGCAAATAACTAGCTTCTCATTTTTAGTCGATGATGAGCTTCCTGAACCGCACAAAGTAAAGAGAATAGTAGGTTATCGCTTTCACTCTAAGACACCATCTATTAGATGCATTTACTGGTCCACTGATTTATTTCAAAGGTGAAATATTCCATGATTTGAATAATTATTCGGGTCTAAATTATTTAAATGTTTGTTCACTGCGACTGTAGGTAGAAGAAAATTTGCCCTGAATTTCCTCGGTAGAGTTTAGTTTAAAACATGACTCATATTTTATGTTTCTCTTTTTACGTGTTGCATTTTTCTATGTGATGTAACACGAAATTATTGAAAATAATTAAAAATGATATATAATTAACTGTAAAATCATTGATTTAATAGGTGACATTGTGGAATTAACCTCGTAACGTGTGTTAAAATTATTGAAAGAATCACACTTGCTCTATATGAAAAGAGTTCAGAAATGACAATCAGCCTTAATATCGAACTGTGGTGAAAGCACTAATAGAACTTACACCTCGACGCTGCTAATTGTGTCAAAGTTGAAATGTTTATATATTCCTTAAAACAATGCATTAATAGCTAAAGCCTATAAGGTAAATGTATAATTTGCAAAACATGCCAATCATTGAAATAGTTTATTTCCGCATAAAGTATAGTGAATACAACGGATGGATACGAGATTGATGTCACCAATTCTAGAGTTCTAAAACAAAGGTTTAGGGAATCTCTCTTCGATACAGTCACGATAGTTCACTGAGTCTCTTTGAATTACTCTAAAGGCATCGGTAATTACTGTAAAGGTTGCGGTATTTAGTACAAAGGCATCATTAATTACTACAAAGACAGCAGTAATTACTACATAGACAGCGGTAATTACTGCAAAAGCAGCTGTAATTATTACAAAGGCAGCGGTAGTAACTGTAAAGCCAGCGGTCACTAGTACAAAGGCAGCGGTCACTACTACAAAGGTAGCGGTATTTACTACAAAGGTAGCTATGGTTACTACTGTAGGACATTACATAACCACATTTTGTAGGACATTTGTGGTTACCACTGTAGGACAATGGCAACAGTAATAAGGATCGAGCTTGAAGAAGAGCAAGATAGGATCTTATCGATGCTCTTAGAGGAGTGTAGTGAATCGCATGGTTCCACTACAAACGAGTACCGCGACGAAGCTAGGTTTATCGACCAATGAGCCAACATGACAGAAGAAGTGAATCCAGTGACGAGGCTAGGTCCCGTTACAACCAGAAGTACGACATTAACCAATGAGCGGTCACGCTCAGGCAGCAGAGCCCAGCCAACCGCCCGATATAACGAGGCTGCAACGCTCTGCGTCACGGACTCTCTACCAAGCACTTCCAAAGTCAACATCTCTACCAAACGCTCTCATCACCTGAACAACTCAACTTACAGCCAACAGCAGAGCAAACGAAGCAGAAACCAACCATCCCGTCTGCGGACAGGATGGGCTCAAACAACATACATACTAACAAAAAGTACACGTACTCCAACTCGCCACGCGCTCCAACTCTATATGTCCCGGCGCCCTACCGGCAAGATGTCAGTACGCCAGTATTCGATATCAAGACGTACACAGCTCAATAAAGAAGCAACAATTAATAGAATATTCAAATTCCTAAATACAAAGTATTAAACTCATCCTGCCTTTAATTGCCTTTTCTCCCATTAGGTTCCTCGACGGTCCCTTACTCCCTCAGACTCTCACTCCGAGTTAGACACAACATAAAGATATTCAATGATCTGCTCGGAGATAAGAGATGTCTGAGGGTTGGGACTGAAAAGTGATATAATACAGATCACTACAGGAGTACTTGCAAATTGCCTTTCGATTCTTCCACAGCTTCACTCTGAGCGTCTCTTTATTCCTAATGACGCACTTACGTTTTTGATGAAACGAAGCTGCAATTTTTCTTGCGAGGAAAGCCTTCACAAAGTTTTAATTCAATGTAAGCGAATATTCCCAGAAAGCTGGGGGCAGTATGACTGTTCTCTTTTGACAGTTAATAGCCTGGTTAGAGAAAGCGCTCACCGTACTAGTCGACTTTGAAAGCGCGGTTGACGTACTGCAGCATTTCTCCAATTCCATTCGAACTGAAACGGTCCAGAATATCTCGGAAGCGGGAGCGGAAGCCTGTGATAACATCAAAGAGGGAAGCTCTTGGCTGATCAGCCAAGAGTGAAGAGTAATGAAGGCAACCCAAACCCAACTGATTATGTGGACCTCTATGCAACTCAGGTCAGTCAGTTAGCAGCAAACTCAGAATTTGGTTGTTGGAACAAGATTGATAATAAAGTTTAAAAAGTCATTTCGCTATGAGACATATTTATAGGATAAATCACTCGCATTAGTACAACTGTACATACATCGCTCCATTTTGACGAAACGTGAAAATAATTTTGGTTTACTCGAACACTAGTGAGAAAAACTGAAGAATGAACGAAGGTTTTACGGATAAAAATTTCCGACGAACTTGCGTGGGGTGAGTACAAAAATATTAAGGTATCGCAATGTCGAGAGATGAGCGCTTTGTAGGCATTACTTTTTGTTTGATCTTGTTTTCCGAGCGCAAGAATTACTTCTGCAGCATGGCAAGCTAGTCTATTGACCTGTCAAGGAAAAACCTTAGTCGATAAAAACTTTGCAAAGCTCTGTTCATTTATCTAATGATGAAATTAAACTCCTTTATAATTTTAATCATTTTTTGTTACTTATCTTTACTGGTCTAAATAAAGAAAACTTTAGACAGCGATTCCGATCTCACAGTTCAAACTACTTTATTCTATTTTATGCATGTCATCAGATGCATAAAAATAAGACTCCAGTGCAGCAGTTGAAGTATTCAGCGCTGAGGAGAACTGAACCACGAGCAAATTTTTTGAGTATGCAGGGCTGAAGTACAAACGAGGCGGTGACAAAGGACAGGATCTGAAGTAATTTAAAATTATGCAGTTTTTTGTACATATTGATTAAGTGCAATATCAAACTGAACCAACACAACCACGGTACGGAAGTGACCTCCATACCCTGTACAGCGTGGGCTGCTGCCGGTACTACGTCTTAGATTAGTACCGGCAGGAGTAAGAAAATTGTCAAACATGTACATCAATAGAATTCAAACAATGGCTTGGAACAAAAATAACTCACGTTATCAACCCGATCAATACGAATATGCTCATTCTAATTTCAACATTTTTCATACGCCTAGAGTCTCAATACAAACAGCACAACTACAAATTGCATAGCGAAGGTACGGAACCTTTAACTACTGTAAGAGATTTTCTATAGCAAGAATGTTGTAGAAGAAGATGCAAATATTTTTTCTTAATCACCATGTTTTATGCTTATTCCAGTGTTTTCAATTGACATTGACCGAATTCTTTATAATAATCAATGAATTACTGTTTCATTATTAGTTTAGGAATCTTGTTCCGTTCAAATGGAAACAGCATCGTGCTGTTTTCCATTCCTTTAAATGCACTGAGAAACAACATTATAAAATTTTACCAAGTACCATGGCGTCAAAATGTGTATCAATAAATTCAGGTTTGTCTCCGTATTGTGAAGAAGGGAGATATCACAACACACATTATTCATTGGCTTCAAGTGATGCTGCATCTCCCCCTTCTGTTTCTAGTGAATGATTTTCAAAATTAAAAGAAACAATTAGTTCGCTGCAAAAGTGTTCGGGTTTCCTCGAGTTTCCTCAACCAATCCTCAATTATGAATCTACATGTATATCACTTTCCTCGATGATTTATGATAAATGACATATGATTTTGCTCCTATTTATTTTCAATTCAGATAATTTGGCTCGTACACGTCTTTCTGTACTAGAATATCATACACTCTTCTTACAATTAATCTTACAATTAAAAAACAATTTGATATAATTCTTACATGAAATGATATCATGTGTGTTACACGCAAAGTAAATTCACGTTCTCGCCAGTTTTTTCTGCTATGATACGCAAAGCACAAAAATGACCAGCCCTAATGTCTTTCGTTATAAACCTTTGACAGCAGGCAACAGTACATCAAGAACTTACAGCTTTCAGTGGAAACAGAACCTTTAATCTAAAGGGGGATTGCACCTTACAGTTCTGCTCGCGAACGCCATAATTCCGTGCCATTTATTTGTTTTAATACGAGCATTGTGGGCTTACAAACACTAAAGCTCACTTATTAATTGATTATGGACATGAGGCTAACTATAAAAAGACTTGCAGTAATGGAGCCGATTATTAGTACAAACCTGTTAAAACGCATTCATCTAGGGTTTAAACATGTTATTTAATAATAAGAAATTTTACGAAATCCCAAACTTCAAACTCCTTTCCGAAATGCCAGAACCTGGAACCAGCTACCCGAAAAAATTGTTTCTGCTGGCACCGTGAACAGATTCAGAAATCGTTTCTACAAATATTGGATTAAGAAGCCCCAGTTCTATAAAATGCTGATTTTATACCCTTCTTAACTCCTGAAGCCTGTGTATGATTGCAGTGCGTGTACGTGTCTGAAATGCCTGTGTGTGATTAAGGTGCATGCATGCCACTGAAATGTTCGTGCGTGATTGAAGTGCACGAGCGAGATTGATGCCTTTGCGTTAGACGGCTTGGGACTTGGGTAGCAACCCAAAAATGAAGCAAACGGCTCGCTCTTGTTTCGTATTTTGTTATATCCTAGTATGTATTTAATTAAAGGCAAGAATGAACAATACACTGCACGATACGTAAACCATCTAATTCCAAGCCTTAAAATCTTTGCAATCTTTTTGTAATACTTTACTACAAACACTACAGGTCTCCATGACAATATTATCACAATACTTCACATGAATTTTTTACAGTAGCGAACTTGTCAGGTAAATGAATTGTTTTTGACCCTTTGAACAAAAAGATAAATAAATAGTTTTTGTTTTGATTGAGTAGTATGAGCAAACTACTTTAAGTGAGAATACCCACAAACAAGTAAACTGTTGTATCTCAATGACGGAATCGTTATGAGTGCCGTGCGAATGTTACATCCACCCTTTGCATTAACTTGATTTACTAAAGGTCACATCGCTCCAGTAAACCAATCTTTACCCCTCGTTCAAAATTAATTTATTTTGCTAGAAAGCAGTTCCAAGCCTGCCACTTTGCATGCTAATGCCCGTAACGGCAGGAGGTGACCTGGCAGTTTGCAGACTAAGGAACTAGTCTGTGTTGTCACCCAGTTATAGAAGTAACCTCCCACTTTGCCTGTTCTCTGTTCGAATAATTAGGTTTGTGTTTTAAATCTGGCATGGCTTTTAGTTGGAGGCGTTAGAGAATGAAACTGAAGAAAATTAAATTGTTACATATGGAAAGGAACACTGCATCCTATTTCAAAGAAGACTTTTTTAACCAATAAAGAAATTTAGTTTGAGGGGTAGAGAAATATTTTTGTGTTTGCAAAACACGTTTGTTGTATTAATTTGGTGTCTACCCACCTGAAGATGGAAGTCGTCTCGGCGAATTTAATGTTACATAAGCTGATAAACTTTATGTTGGGTTTATCACAGGAAGTGTACGACATGAAACTGGCAAGCTTTTAATGTACCCTCGAGAAAAATTCCTCAGTGCAGCGAAAAAAACTAAGTGAGCAATGCAATTGCAATTAGCGCATTTTTTTATGTTCAAGCATTAAGTTTGTTTGAAAATAAATCTCGTACCCTCTCTGATATTCGTACAATTTTACAATTTTTCTTATGGTTAGCAGTTTGACATGTCAACATTTACATTAACAACTGAACGAAGTTATTAAAAAGAATGCAACATAATTGTATACTTCTAAACACTCGCTTCTCTCAAATTTAATCATTGTGATTAATTTTTGACCGTTTTATAGCCCTTATTTTTCCACATTTTGTTTCCTAGTTTAAACGACAATAAATTCTTTAGTCGAACCCTCAAATGATTTGTATGATTGTCTCTATTTCTATAACATCTTTCAAAATGCCTTTCAGGTGTTATTTCTCCATTGCAATTTTCATCGTTCATCGTAAGCATGAAATTTACTATGTACGAGGATAATAACTTACAGAATTAGATACCACGTGTATTGATCTCGACATCCCTAAGTATTATATACATAACTACCTTCATGTTCTTCCTTTCTCCTTCGATTGGCTTCAACAAGCGTAAAATTTTTCGGCCGAAAAACATGCAATGAATAAAACGTTGTCCATCGCAAGAATGATTCTCAGACGATAAGAATTCTGTCTTCCAGCAGGCCTTTCACTCCGGCTCTGCCCCAGCCCTTTTGAGCAAGAGTTGACTCACACAGCTTTTATCCACCACTTGGTGCAACATTTTGGTCTGGCAAAAAAACACGGAAGAATGTGACATAGCATCCTACATGGTGCTCGATGAAGTCCTAAAACGAATAGGAATTAAATTATCTTGTATTATATCTTTTTAAATCATCAAAATTGTCTTTTATAATTAAGATATTATATTTTATTTAAAATTTTTACTAATATCAGTTCACACCAGATGAAATGATGTAATTCGCACCAAGTGAAACTCATTACAGTCGTAGTGAAGGAATACATCGTCGGACAATATTTTGTAATTCATCCATGATATATAGGATGTTTTTGCATGGGAAAACAACATGAATTGTTTATCGTCATCATTAATCAACGTGTATTGTCATTCTGCAATGGAAAATTCTAATATTCAACTGTAAGGACATGATACGAAGAAATCATTTCTTGAGCATTCCAAGAAAAATATTCTTCGTCATGATTCTTTAATACTGATACTCGTATTTATCTTGATTGGTCATGAGATTTGTGAGTAACTAATGTATTTGAGTAAAATAGAGATTTAGATTCAATTTTGAATTCTACATGAAAATATATTGAGAAAATCCTGCAACTGTAACTAAAAATGTAATATAATTCATATTTTCACACACTGTAGATGTTGTTTCCAAAAGTGTTCGAGCAATGCTTTTTGTTCATCATCAATAATAAAAACATCATAGATTTTTAGGTTCAATATTTTTGAAACAATTAGAATAGAATAGAATAGAATAGAATGGAATGAGGCTATAGGAACGAACCTTTTGGCCCATTCTTGGGTCGGATAATTACTTCGATAATTATCCGGTTGTTTACCCAAGTCCCATGCCGTATTTCTAGCCGCGTCAACCATGTCAGCAGCGGGATTCGAACCCGGGTCTTCCCGCTCGAAAGCAGATTCGCTCACCAGTCGACCAAGCTGGTGATAGATTCGCTCACCAGTCGACCAAGCTGGTGATAGATTCGCTCACCAGTCGACCAAGCTGGTGATGATGAATCACCTAAAAATCTGCATGACGAACTGAAATTGATCAAAAAAGCCCTTAAACAATACGATCATTGCTGAAATGATTCTGAAATGATCATAGGCAGTGACCAAAAATAACTGCAATCCTCCACATGTTTATTTATGTTTCGCTTTCAGCCGCAGGCCGGATTTCTGCTTATTGTTTCAACGATCTCGAGAGCCAAAACACGTCTATTTTTCACTGCTATCAGGATGAGGTCATCAGCATTTATTTGCCGCTTGAATGTCTTTCGATATCGGTGAGGCAGATCCAACAGTAAGATATTGACGGAGCGCTAGAACCTGTCGATGAGCTCAGATTTAGAGCATCTTGGAACTGGTTATCCGTAATCGGGAGAAAATAGCGGCCCTCTGTAAAAATATTTCTGCTGAAAATGAAAATTTTATGAAATATTCTTTGTCAGTGAAAGAAGTATTCTTCCTCACTTGTGATGATTATTGTGAAACGAGTCTTAATTATAAAAGCAATGAATTGCTTTTTCATTGATGAATCTTATTTTTACACCGCCAAATATTATCCAATAATAAACCTAGTAAAAAGAATAAAGACAGTTCATGTTCTCTCTTACAGCTGGTAGAAAATGTTTATTAATATCTAACATTTCAATTCTACATTCACCAAGCAATCTTCCATTAATTAAATGGTTTTTGTATGATGGAGTTGGCCGCTAAAACTTTTCGAAACAAACATGTATTATTTAATGCGTTTTCTTCACCGTTTACCTTTCCCTGTACCTGCACCTTTGTCAAAATGAAGGTGCAAGTTGGTGTTCTGTTTCAATCTCCGTCAAGCCTCATCAACTCTGTATTACAAATGCCACCCAGAGACTCTTTTACTATTCCACAACCGCTGTTTACTAAATTTGACACGTTTTCTCGCTGTTTATTACTTTTTATTTCAATCCGTGTTCATGATTATTTCAAATCATGTCGCATTTAGAAATTCTGCTAGAGAGTAATACATATGTATTCATCACTTACATATGTATATTATAAATGTTACACAACAGTTGAAAATGAATAAACCGTAAGCGAACAAAATTTAAGCTATGTTTTCATACAGGCAAACCCTCACATGCTGGTAAAAAAATTTCTTTTTCCCTCGAGGTAAGCAGAGGCTCTTAAAATTCTCAGCTCGACCACCAATGCGCCCTTGCCTCTGCTGTGTCTCGAGCTTTTTGCGTGCACTCAAATTTGTAAATTTGAGACAAATTTGCATAATCTGCGTCAGCGAAAAACGCTTACGGTCTTTATGGAATAAAAGTGAAATCTTGTAAGATTTTAATTAGTGGTCTCTGTAATTTTGGTGTGCATTTGTAGTAACTTTTAATTCCCACTCAAAAATTCCTCTCATTTGCAATGGTCTAATGGAAGCAAAATAAAAATAATGTCCTAACCGACGTAGGGGAAAATAAACTCAATTTATGTATGTATTGACGTAATATTTTGTATTTAATTAAATGTCCATAATAATGATCAATACGTATATTTAAAGCACAAATATCTTGACCCGAAGTTTATTTAATTACTACTTTGTAAAAGGTCAGAAAGATACAGAGGCTTCAAGGGTTAACTTTCCATTCAGTTCAACCAGAGAAGGACTGAATTTAGTCCCATTATTCATTGCTAATGATTTATATCATTTCACAAATTGCTTCACATTTATATTTTAAAATTTAAAAATTAAAAACTTTCATGTATAGAAGTAACGCTTTTGATTTTTGCAAGCAGTTTCATGAAAAATTGACACACCGAGCAATTCAGTAAGGCAATAATTCTCAATTAAATGCTAGAACAGTGAATTAAGCAAACCAAAACCCTGAAATCAAGAGTTGAGACCAGAAGTGCTTTGGATCTAATCCTGTCTAGTAGAAACGTCTGTAAACAAGCTTACCTGTGATCTTCTCTCAGCCCTGCATCTCACGTTCTGCGAATTAATTTAAAGTATCGCATGACAATTTCTTCTGTTGTGGCCTTATCTAATAGCATAACTCATCGGTCATGTATAGAAGCACTGTCTTCAGTAGTTGTTCGATATTATTTTTCATCACCTTAAGTGACTGATGTGTTACGTAAGCCCTTCTTTGCCCTTAAAATCAAAGTCGGATTTTTAATTTTTAGTGACGTGACTAAAAATATCAAAGTGTTACTTCGAACGCAACTGTCATCAATAGCTTGAAAACGACACTCTATTATAAATCAAGATGTGTGACCTCTGCAGTTAATAACGCTAGTGACAAAGAAATTTTCCTGATATTAAAACTCATTTCACTGCTGTCTACAAGATATATATTTCTTCTTTTACAAGTCTTTGGGTCAATTTAAAGCCACCCGCAGAAAAGCAAAAATATCGAGTAACTCTAAATAGTGTCTGCATGCACCTTTAACGAATTGGTACTAATTTTAATTTCATAAATGAAACACATATGTACATGTGTTAACTTTATTTTTTTTTAAATACTAAAACATGCAACGCAGTCTTCCCTATGCCACGTTCTGTAGCTATTCGTGACTCCATTTCTTCCTCAACAGAACGTCCCATGCTTTCCCACCAACAAAAACATTATATGCACTCGTGTAGCACTAAAAGAATTCCCTTTATTATTTAGAGTCTACTAAAACTAAGCCGCATAAGTTTCTGAGTCTTTCTGCTTTGCACTGAAAAATTTGGAGGGTGAAATTTAAGCCGAGCTGCTGCCAGCACTTTACTGCACAGTGTGAAATTAATGCTGGAAGTGAGGAAGACGTGGGAACATAGAAGTCTCCGTGTAACTGGTAGCTTGATGTGACGGAAGCAGAGACATAATACGGTCACAAGAGGGATCATAATACGGGGACAAGAGGAAGCCTAATACAGTGATAAGCGAGAGCTTCATACGGCGACGGAAAGGAGCTTCATATGGCAACAGGAGGGAGCTTCATATGGTGACAGAAGGGAGCTTCATATGGCAACAGGAGAGAGCTTCATACGGTGACCGAAGGAGCTTCATTTAGCAACAGGAGGGAGCTTCATATGGTGACAGAAGGGAGCTTCATGCGGTAACAGAAGGGAGCTTCATATGGCAACAGGAGGGAGCTTCATATGGCAATAGGAGGGAGCTTCATACGGTGACAGAAGGGAGCTTCATATGGCAACAGGAGGGAGCGTAATACTATAATGGGATGCTTCAGCAAAATTCTACAACGCTCTGATCTGATTTTCAGTCAATTAGGTGAACAAGTCAATACCCAGGAGAAGAAGTGAGCAACTATTTCGCAATTTTTAGAGAAGGAATATGAAACTTTATTGAATATTTTCTCACAATCTGCAACCATGGGTCGTTCAAATTTCTTGGTAAGTCTTCTCAGATTTGGGGCGCAGACCATAAGAAACGTTTGCAATCTTCCAAAATTTAATTAATCGTAGACTGATTTTGTTGAACATGTGTCATTTAATCTTGGCTTCTTGCTCCAAGACACCAAAAGGAATAAGGAAAAAATGTTCGACAAAGAATCCATAAATCTCTTACTTCCAGTTGCTGATAGCGCTTCTATGTAGTTTGTTTTCTCGGCCAAGATTAGCCTCAAATTTTTCTTTGTCCTGCTTGAAAATTCACCTCAAATAAAAAAAATCTCTTATACATCATCTCGTTTGTAAGCATCCTCTTGGCATGTTGAATTAGTGCACAGAATTTAAATTTTCTTAAGAACTAGACAGTTCTTATGAAAATTCTGAGAATTAGATCTGACTCATTTGAGATTATTATAAAGGTGAATGTATTTCAGATTTACAAAAAGTTATTGTTTCAAAAGAGTATTTTTCATGAATACATATATGTAAAATTTCTATTCTGCGTCTTCACGACTAGCAGATCCACACGTAAAAAATCACTTGTTTTAGACTGAATTTTTTGTTAAATTTACCAGGAGGCGTAGGCTTTGCGAAGGAGTTTCCACATTGAAGGATGTGCCTTTGGTTTCCTCAATGCAATGCTTACAATACATGTATACCCGTTGAATTGAGAAGTCAATACTTATTTCAGCATGCAGCATTACGACTTTTGAACCTATATTACAAAAACTATCTTTGAAATCGTAATTCAGGGATAAAATTTCAAGGCATCTCATCTTGTTATTCAGTAAACGAATTTTCTCGAATCTAAATCCTTAATAACGTGACAGAGAGACGGATCAAGCTTTTTGATCAAGAAACAAACTGTGTATTATTATATAGTGGGACTAGTACACCCACACGAGAAAATTCACGTGTTTTTTACTGAATTGTTTAGTTGATTTGCCAATGGGTGCGGGCTTCGCGAAGGAGTTTCCCCATTGAAGGATGTGCCTTTGGTATCAACAGTACAATGTTTACAATGCATGTATACCCTACCAAGTTTCTCCTATCTAAATCCTTAAGAGCATGACAGAGAGACGGACCAACCAAGCAAGCAAGCAACAAACTGTGTATTATTATATGAACAATCAATCAATACGTTATAATAAAACGCAAGGTGTCTCCTCAAATAAATAAATTTATATATTTTTTGTGCGTCATTTATCCTATGTTGTTACCATGGGAATCTCTTAAATACTGGTAGTTATATCGGTAGACTTTTATGTATATACACGTAGATTCTTAACCCTTTCGGTACCATGATGCAAATATCAGAACCTTTTTCAACATATTTAACATCAAATTTAAAATAAGATGCTTTGTGATGTTTTACGGTCACTGCATTGTCCTGATCAAACTGTAGCTTGCACTGCCCTACCAGCGTTTGCACAGACACACGTGTTGCTCTGCATCTTAATAGGCGAAAAATGACTGCGGCTACCAGAGATGCCGTCAGTACCGAAAGGGTTAACTGCAACTGCACCTTCTTAACTTTATTACCCTTGAATCCGTAGATTTTCTCATTAGGTCTGAGAATCTGTTGCTTTAAATTCTTCCTTCAAATGCATGATAATTAAAACACTTCATTTTTAACGGGCACACGCACTAGTAGTGGAATAACGCATCTGAAAAGATGTAAAAATGCAGCGAGAATCTCCTCGATCTTTAATTCAAGGGCCATCTTGCAAACGAGATCAAAGGACATTCAACACGAACGACTGGCTCTTCCCCTCACATTCTAGAAAAGCCTTCATAATCAGCCCATCATAAGTTTCATCCAGAAAGGCCGTCAAAATCCACCCATTATGAGTCTCATGCATACGAGTATTACACGCGAGCTCGCTTAAAGAGATACATTTTCTGAAAGACTACAGGATTGAACAAAAAAAATGATGTAGGAACGGGTGTGATAGCGTAAGTATTTTGTTTTGTGTTTGGTTTTGCAATTGCTTAAGAGGATTTAGTTTGTGGTAAAGTAACTCGGTCAGTGTTTAAAAAGTGTCTAAATTTCCTGAATTAGCTATGAGATCAAGTTTCCTCGAGTTAATACTCAACAGAAATTTCAACACCAATGATTGTGATGAAAAATTTAAATATTCGTTCACACAAACTCAATATAAACCGTTTTTACTGTTAAATCGTATTTGCAATTCAGTCTTCAAAGAATATAATAAAGAAAGTATCATAGCAAAAGACAATCCTACGACATACTTGCCCTCTATCAATGACTGTCCAGATTCGAGTCAATTTTATCCGGACATTTGAAGCGCTGATTCCCTGGGACGCAAAGTGTCCACGCCATTATCAACTAATTGAGGTTGTTAAGAGTACGGCGATTGCCCCTACAACACAATGCCTAATGAACGTGGGTGAGTTAAAAGAAAAAAATGAAGAATGTGTGCGTCGTCTTAGCTCTGTATTGATGTCTGGTCTAAACAGTGGTGGCAATAGCCTCGATATGACAGCAATAATTGCCATTACATGTCAACATCTAAAAGATGTGAGAATGTAGAAGGAAAAAACAAAAACGTGTGCGTTTTTCTAATTCTGTCTTGACGCTTGCTTTAGCAGCAGATGTAATAAATTTGTAATAAAAGCAGGACTTGCGCAATACTTTAATGTTTTTATGCACACGGAAATTTTGTTTTGTTACTAAAATTGTTATCAAGTGTGTGGCCCCCGAGGTCTCAATTTTAATTTTCTGTGAGCAAGATAGACAATGCAAGGGCCCTGCTCTCGTTTGAACTTGTAAATTATTTTCATTATTGTTTAGATAACACGGTTTGCCGAACGGATACTAAACATTGTAGAAAACAAAGATGAGTAAAATAGTAATGATGTAAAGTGTATTGGCAATACGTTTTTCAAGCCATAGCTGTAAAAAGTAGTGTTTGGGAAACATTATTTTGAAAATTTAAAGTTGTCCAAAATTATTAATTTAGTTGCTTAGGTAAAAAATACACACATATAGAAAAAGCTTCCTGTCTGATGTATGTAGAGTTAAAAATATCATCGTTTTCATTCACTACTTTCATCACTTGAATCCACTACATCCATCACCCTAATCCACTACTTTCATCACCTTAACCCATCATTTTCATCACATTAATTCACTTCTTTCATCATCTTCTGTGAAACAAATTCTGGTAAAGAAAGTATCCCGGACGACCAAGGCGACGTAACTCGAGTATCTACGACTGCTGAGTGCACCGTAACTCGAGTATCTACGACTGCTGAATGCACCGTAACTCGAGTATCTACGACTGCTGAGTGCGCCGTAACTAGAGTATCTACGACTGCTGAGTGCACTGTAACTCGAGTATCTACGACTGCTGAGTGCACTGTAACTCGAGTATCTACGACTACTGCGTGTACTGTAACTCGAGTATCTACGACTGCTGAGTGCACTGTAACTCGAGTATCTACGACTGCTGAGTGCACCGTAACTCGAGTATCTACGACTGCTGAGTGCACCGTAACTCGAGTATCTACGACTGCTGAGTGCACCGTAACTCGAGTATCTACGACTGCTGAGTGCACCGTAACTCGAGTATCTACGACTGCTGAGTCTAGGCAGGATGTAATATAGATATCCAGACAAGAATAAAACACAGATTTTCCCAAGTTTCTACAAGAATTGCATTTAGACTGTTCGAATGATATCAAGTTTTTTGATTTGAGGTCAGTGTCTCAGTTTTTCTAGCTAAAAATCGCTTTCCCACAAAGACCTTCTATTTTCAACTTTAGAGACAAATTCATCAGACAGTTTACAGTAAAAGACAGATTTTAATGAACCCAGGATGTTCAGCACGCAAAATGCCTAAGTTACAAATGCAGGGTGCAGCAGTAAAACTTCATTTTTTCAAAGCGCTTTACATTAAAAAAAAGAAGTTGTGTTTTAAAGCCTGTACAATACATGCAACCCATATTCATGTTGGACTACGTTTTCCTGGACAAAGGTGTGAGACAGTGATGCTCCAGTGAACAAGATGACAGCACTCAAGCAATTAACCAACCTGGTATCCAATAGTTTAAAGTCCCTTCATAATCCCCAAATATGCCTAAACCAGATGCTTGGACTCGCTAGATGACGTATTTGTGTCTCCGTTGAAGAACCTTTCTCAATTCACGTGAAAAAGGCATTAACATAGTTAGACACCTCGAACGAGTTTTTTTGATGGCTAAGAATCAAGGAAGTCCAAATGAAAGGAAGAATTTTGATCTAAGTTAAGGAGTTCCACCAGAGCAAGATGACCTCCCGATTAGGGCACCGATCGAACTTGGTCCATCGTTGCCTCGTTAGCGCGTCCCGCGCCTTCAAGTTTGGAGGAATGTGACTGTCTCTGCAAACTGCAGAGCAGGGGCACCCAAACACATTAAGAAAATATTATCCTACTTAGAGCAGTCGTGAAACGGTATTTGATTGTTGGGTCTCACTCTGAATAGGATGCTTTGAACAGATATTAATTATTATCATAGACAACCATTTATTTTAAATCCGTCTAGAACTTATTGGTAGTTGTAAATGATGGTGGCGAGTGTTCTCTCAATAAAGAGTTTGAAGGTACGAATGCACTCACTTCATATTACTAAATATCGTTGTAAAAGAAAACTTATATTTTCCCCCGAAAAAACTTTTTACTTCCAGCATTTTATATTCTATTGGTGACACATGTACGTTATAATAAAAACTAAAGCCGAGACATATCATTGATGTCAATTTATTCAGTAACTAAACCACGGGCACATCATTACTCTACTTTATTTTTCACCAACAAAAGCAATGCTAAAGATATAGACTCATTAACACTAACTGAAGTGCACTGCATCCTCTAACAAGCAAAAATCGATGGGTTGTGTATAGTTCCCATACGGGAACCCCAAGCCGATATTGAACAGAGCTTTTCTTCTAGGGTCAGCGTCTTCATTAAAACTACGTGCCAAGTTTTGGCCCAAGTTCGTATCGGGGAGATTAAATCTATTGCTAGTGTGGCTTGGAATTAATTCTTTTTTTCGCACGACGTGAGCGCGAGAACCCACTAATATAAATGCTAATCTTTGTTGCGGCAAAAATGGAGTGCAGCAACGACACGTTTTCTGAATGAAGGTTGAGTGGGGAAGGAGATGATGACTTCGAAAATTGAATTAAAACTCGAGATTTTTGAGTTTATTTGAGGCAAATAATTTTTAGAATCACTTAGCCCTTTTAAATTGATTCAAGGATTTAGATGGGTGTATTTGTTCAACAACTTAAACTTTTTTAATAAGTTTTCAGTGTGAGCTTTACAATCTGTCTACTTTTAATGGTTTCTCAGGTAACATTTGTTTTTAATTATTTTAATCTCTCTTTTTTATTTCTGGTTGCCATTTATCACAAATATGCATAACTCAATTCATAAAAACTACGCATATACCACCCTGGCAGGCGTGAAGTTCAAATGACACAAATTATTTTAATAGTACAGAATTTTTCGAATAGTTCACTGCGCATTTAACTCAGACACGCTCTATGCGCTGCCGTATAGCTCAACTCGGGCTTAATACAAAACGTAAGTTCGATACATTCCTAATATGATGGTTGCAACATTCCTAGTATGGTGATTGCAACATTCCTAGTGTGACGATAGCAACATTCCTAGTGTGATGATTGCGACATTCCTACTATGGTGATCGCAACATTCCTAGTATGATGATTGCAACATTCCTAGTATGGTGATTGCAACATTCCTATTATGGTGATTGCAACATTTCTAGTGTGATGATTGCAACATTCCTAGTATGATGATTGTAATATTCCTAGTATAGTGATCGCAACATTCCTAGTAGGATGATCACAATATTCCTCGTAGGGTGATCGAAACATTTCTGGAATAGTGATCACAACATTCCTAGTAGGGTGATCACAACATTCCTAGTAGGGTGATCACAACATTACTGGTAGGGTGATCACAACATACCTAGTAGGGTAATCACAACTTACCTAGTAGGGTGATCACAACTTACCTAGTAGGGTGATCACAACATACCTAGTAGGGTGATCACAACATACCTAGTAGGGTGATCACAACATACCTAGTAGGGTGATCACAACATACCTAGTAGGGTGATCACAACATACCTAGTAGGGTGATCACAACTTACCTAGTAGGATGATCACAACATACCTAGAAGGGTGATCACAACTTACCTAGTAGGGTGATCACAACATACCTAGTAGGGTGATCACAACATACCTAGTAGGGTGATCACAACTTACCTAGTAGGATGATCACAACATACCTAGAAGGGTGATCACAACATACCTAGAAGGGTGATCACAACTTACCTAGTAGGGTGATCACAATATACCTAGTAGGGTAATCACAACTTACCTAGTAGGGTGATCACAACTTACCTAGTAGGGTGATCACAACTTACCTAGTAGGGTGATCACAACATAGCTAGTAGGGTCATCACAACATACCTAGTAGGGTGATCACAACTTACCTAGTAGGGTGATCACAACATAGCTAGTAGGGTCATCACAACATACCTAGTAGGGTGATCACAACTTACCTAGTAGGGTGATCACAACATACCTAGTAGGGTGATCACAACTTACCTAGTAGGGTGATCAAAACTTACCTAGTAGGGTGATCACAACATACCTAGTAGGGTGATCACAACATACCTAGTAGGGTGATCACAACATACCTAGTAGGGTCATCACAACATACCTAGTAGGGTGATCACAACTTACCTAGTAGGGTCATCACAACATACCTAGTAGGGTGATCGCATCAAAATATAACGAGATCTCAAAAACCAGATTTTTCTCTTCAGTCAAATCTTTTAGAAAACTGACTTCGAAAAATTACTACTGTAAATGAATTTTAATTGGTAATAGCATGATTAATACTAATATACGACTTAAATGATGTAATTATAAATGAAGCATCTTTTCAGCGACGCTCAAAACGAGTCATGAAACATAATCCCTACAATACTCAAAGAGTACATTTAATCTAGTAAATAATGCTCAAGAAATGGATAAGAAATTTTCATTTAAATTTTGACGAAGGTACTAATAATGTTTAACTTATCTTCATATTGAAACGTCATTCTTTATTCCAAGCCCAATACACAGTCTGCTTAAAGGTTTTTTTGCATTTCTTGCTCACAACATTCTTGTTTGGGGTGCACTGCGATCACTCTGTTGTACTTCCAAGCATTCCATGTTTACACATCCCTATCCTACACCTAAATCCATTATTTACCAAAATTTTCAGCTTCGCGTCTAATATGCTGAGATTTCAAAAATTTGTGGCTCTCATGAAAATTCGTGTCACTTAACAGCTATGAGTGCATGGCTGAAAAGCCATCTCATGCTTGATTTATAGTTGAAAAGTCAATATTCTAAATTTTTTACTTCCCAAAGTTGACGTTGTAGCTGTCAGCCCCGATGATAGGGCCGCTTCAAACAGCAATGTTCGAGCTCGTCACATCCCTGTTTAAGAAAAACTGGCTCGTATTGGCGATTTGGTCGCAAATACTGATGTGCGTCCTCCTTAATGGATGTTGAGAGCGCTTAGACCTGGCCGAGCTCATCGTAAGCCTTATTTATTAAAAGGAACTTTGTTGTAAGCTGTTTGCATGAGAAAAACTTGCGCTGGGGCTTAGCATTGTTGCTCTTAAGGTTTTATTGAAGACTGCGAAGTTACGCTCCAATTGCCTTGGTGCCAACTAAGTGAGCACTAAGCTCATTACCAGCATAAGTGAGTAGAAACTATGGTCATGTAGATTTTTTAAGTGATATTATTTATTAATTTAGAAGGAAATGAGTACCAAAAGCCGAATATTGTCTGTAAAATATAATAAATATCATTTTTACTGCAAAGAAAATCAGAAAATTTGAAACCGTTCTGAGAATACATATACAAAAGTGATATCATTTAAAGTTACACAATTTAAATCACGTCTAGAAAGCGCATAAACAAAGTCTCTGATGAATTGACGTAAAAAACATCATTAACAATTTTTTTATGAACTGCGAAGGGGAAAATAAAAAATTATATATCTCGATTTATATGATTAAAATTTGCAAAACGAAGAAACTTTTTACATTTAATTTTTTTACACTTTCTTAACTTAAAACTGGACAGTTATTTCATCCCAACTTAATGTTAATAATGTTGTTTAAAATTAGATATAGACCAATGGACATGTACACTTAGTAAAGACGTGATACAGCTACCTGCCTCCATTAGCCGCCAAGCTCGTTTCTAAACAAAAGGTTGTGCGACTTAAAAGAGTTAAACATGGTACGAATTCCCTCGCTGGCATCTGGGAGACTTCCGACAAGATACTCCTGAGCGTAACTCGGAGAGGCAAAATTCTCTAAACAAAGAATGAGCTTCAGTGAATGAGCTACAGTGAATGAGCTACAGTGAACGAGCTACAGTGAATGAGCTACAGTGAATGAGGTACAGTGAATGAGCTACAGTGAATGAGGTACAGTGAATGAGCTACAGTGAATGAGGTACAGTGAATGAGCTACAGTGAATGAGGTACAATGAATGAGCTACAGTGGATCAGCTACAGTGAATGAGCTACAGTGAATGAGCTACAGTGAATGAGGTACAATGAATGAGCTACAGGAATAACTTACAAAGAATGAGCTACAGTGAATGTGTTACAGTAAACATCGCTCGATTGGCTTCTCAGTTTGTTCGTCAAAACTGCAGGTAATGTTCTATGAAACCCTCTGCTACCCTCTGATACCCTCTGATACCCTCCGATCACAAACATTGTACCCTCTGCTACCCTCTGATACCCTCTGATACCCTCTGATACCCTCTGCTACCCTCTGATACCCTCTGATACCCTCTGATACCCTCTGATACCCTCTGATACCCTCTGATACTCTCTGATACCCTCTTATACCCTTTGATACCTTTTGATACCCCCTGATATTTTCTGATTTACTTGGAATTAATTTTGTTGCACATTATGGGTTCAAATGCTCATCTAATTCTTTTTTCTTGGAAAATTGTTTTTTGTAATCACACCTCTGTCGCGTGTAACGTTCTAATCCTTTAGTGTCAATTAGATAATACTTCTCAAATACCTAATAGTCTAAGTAACGTTTAAGTCTTACAACTGATATAGTGGCTCGGTACACAGCCTTTGTATTTTGACGGTAAATTTTACAAGCCTGACTGGCAGAGCAAACATCCCACGACGAAAACACGCCGCCTGAAAAACTACGGTCTCGTCACCGGTCCCGCTCCAATGCAATTGGAAATAAAAGCCTTTAAATATCGGTGATGGGACAAGCTACTGAAACACAGTGAGCCCAACGGCCCCATCGATCAGGACCCAAGCACTTCCCCGATAAAGTCTTTGGCATGCAAAGTCGCTCCATTTCACCTTTATTCGAGGAAATGACTTTTGGAGCGACAGTTAACCCAAAGCGGAGACCGAGCTGGTTTCTGTGAAGACAAACAACCTGACTCAGTCAGCTCTGGCTACTTTCATCAGAGTCTCAAAAATGTTGAATGACACTTGTCACAAACAAGGAATATTGATAGGACAGTAGCTACGCGTTTGCGCTTTACCCAAAATGAATGATAGCTAGGTTAGATTTTCAAGGATTTAGTTCTACGACAAGTTATATTTTGTGGCCAAAAATTTTATACTACAGTCATGAACTGATTGAAGAGGTATGTGATTAGAATACATTGGTTGAAGTAAATAGAAGTAAAAATTTTATTAAAAGTGTATAATTTATCTTGGTGATATTTGAGAGTTTCACAGCGTTATAGAGCAACTTTTAACTGGACACTTTAATGAGTAATTGATGTCCACCACAAATATGGAGGAACACAAAGTAAAAATTATAGGAAATTATACAATAGCTCCTTCAAGGAATAGGTTTGTGAAGGAGACAATACACGTGGTCATTTACATGAAATAATAAAACTACAACTGATCCTTGTTTTGGATAAGCAGGTAAATTAAATAACAGAAATACCCTTGACAAAATCAAGCACGCAAACCAATGTTCAAAATTTAGGACACTATCGCCCTAAAATAAATGCCGATTTAAAATTCAATTTAATACCACTGAAAGAATAATTTACCTCTTTACCTTGTGGGCAAATGCTTTGTTCAAATGCCTATTTTTTGTAGTGTCCAGCGTAACACTGCAAAGTAGTCCAATATTTAGGTTCATATCCAGCTGTCCGAGGTAGCTCTGTGCTGATGGAAAAGAATTACGTTGTTTTTAAGAGTCTGAGCAATTCGTTAGGTCCTGAGGAGAAACCCACGTTTAACTGAGCGAAAAGAAATAAGAAACTTAATTAGAACCGGCTCTTGGGACGTGACTAATACACACACAAGACTCCGAGCTGCGCAGGTACTGCAAGGGTTTCATAAGGGAAATATTCCATATACTTTTTCACATGTTTCTGAATGACCGTGACACTACGCTTTAAATCCCACACAGTATTCCTACTTTTTATCAAATTTGCCTTTAAACACATTTCCTTCAAAAAACAAGCACTTAAAACCCATAATGTATCGGGGATGTATGTATTTAATTAAAAAAAATATATTTATTTGAATTAAACAATGACATATTTTGCACATTGTTGAGGATAACCGCTCCAATTACCGTTAGTGCTAGCACACCTACACACTTGTGCCTTGAACAAGGCAGGTAGTTATTTTAGTGGTGCTGGACATTTGTATAAATTATATATACATCATTGTCTTCTACTGTTAATGAAGCCGATGTTTTACTTTTAAGTTACTGTCTTAATGAGAATAGATAAAAAATTATAATCGTTTCCCTTACAACCGATCTTGCTTTTCCAAGCATAGTTTTTGGAAAGTGTTACATATTTTCATACATTTATTTCAGATATAACTGAATTAAGCGTGATGTCAGAACGTGGATTTGACTCAAACAGCTGCTCCTTTTATGAAAAGCTGGCATTAAGTCGTGTTCTTTGACATGCTGTCATTCCCGTACACAGATACTCTTTTACGAGTACACTTCAATGTGGTTAAAATGTTATAGTTTCAAAATATTAAAATACAAAAAGTTTAAAAATGTCATGACGGTATATTATTCCTATCCATTCAGAATACTACGCCCGTTCATTAAACCAATCTCTTACTAATCTCGTCCCTATTTGTGAAACAGATCACTGTCATGTTTCCCCTGTTTGATCTACCAATGTCTGACTGATCTCACTCGGTTTCGTCGGAGGACTCACCAACTAAAACAAACCTGTTTGCCGTCAGCGTTTATTCGCAGTTAGACGATCCAATATCCTGAAACTTCCTCTCCAACTGCAACGAGATCCAGGCATATTCTCACCCTAGAGAGCGAGGACAATATTCTAGCTAAAAAAGACTGAGCTACAAGTATTTACACTTAATAATGAATCCAGATACATGGAAAACATTTTGTTGAAATCAACTTCAGAAATTTTTTATAGAGTATATCATATGTTTTAAAAGCATTCAATAGTAAGAAAGAGTACAGTAGCTCAATGCTTATTTCTGAACTAGGCAAGCTGGTGAATGCTTGTCAGGATTATTTCTATTTGCATGTTCAGTTTGCTGTGATCGACACTTCAAGTTGTCATGACAAATTGAAAGAAACTTCCACTTTGTGCGACCGACTCTCTTTTGATTGCGTTGATGCAGTAAACTGCTAGCATTGCCATGTTTGTCTGTCGTGTTCCATGTTTGAGCTTTAACCTGATAACTCTGCCATGTTTGTTTGTTGTGTCCCATGTTTGAGCTGTAACCTGCTAACTCTGCCATGTTTGTTTGTTGTGTCCCATGTTTGAGCTGTAACCTGCTAACTCTGCCATGTTTGTTTGTTGTGTCCCATGTTTGAGCTGTAACCTGATAACTCTGCCATGTTTGTTTGTTGTGTCCCATGTTTGAGCTGTAACCTGCTAGCTCTGCCATGTTTGTTTGTTGTGTCAAATGTTTGAGCTGTAACCTGCTAGCTCTGCCATGCGTGTTTGTTTGTTGTGTTCCATGTTTGAGCTGTAACCTGCTAGCTCTGCCATGCATGTTTGTTTGTTGTGTTCCATGTTTGAGCTGTAACATGCTAGGTCTGCCATGCATGTTTGTTTGTTGTATCCCATGTTTGAGCTGTAACCTGCTAGCTCTGCAGTGTTTGCCTGTCAAGTTTCTACAATCGTCCTTCCATGTCATACTTATTTTAGCTTGTTTGTATGTAATAACTTTTATTTTGCTGAAACAAGCCTCCCAGATACCGAAATAATTGGCACTTCAAATAAAATGGGATAAAATTGCGTGGAATCTTCTTGATTGAAGAAATAATTCCCTATCAGGCATGTGTCGTAATTTTGATACGCTCACGAAGAACTATGAGTTACAGCTGGACCCTTATAGACCCACAAAATAAAGGAATAAAAAGAATATGTCTGAACTCTACAATTTGATCGGCTTTTTATGTATCATTAGGAGTTTAAAATATTCAACTATGGACCTATTGATCTCAATGACCTTCAGAAAAATTAAATGTCACCTCTACATTCACTGTTTCAGTAGACGGAGCATTTACTTTCAACTATCTCCTTGAATAAAAGAAAGAACAGCAGAAAAAATCACATAATGTACACAACAACATTTAACCTTCCGTCAGGCGTAAGTTTGCAAGTACTTAGCAAAATTAAAATAGCTATGCCTGTCAGATCAGTTGCACCCGACGGAAGGTTAACCAAATAAAATATTTACATGAGCAGCCATGTGATGACCTGAGTTAAAATTACTACATGCACTACTTTGCAGAAAACCTGCCATGCTATGAAACATTTTATCCCCGTGTTACTCATCCGTTGGCCAGGGCTCAATGTTGCCTAACATCGTCCTCTCCAGGACTTCAGAGGAGAGACCTGTGTTTAATTAGTCTACTTGATAAACACGAGCTTCTCTGTGTGACTCTCCCTTGACTTCAATCCGACGCTCACGGAAAATAAGAAACTCGAATGCCGAGAATCACGCACAAAGTCTGTGTTCAAATGAGGCTTTAAGGATTTTAATTTCAATTCATAGAAGATTGGATGAAAAGAGGATATTCTGACGATGCTGAGCCTCGAGTAGAGGATGTACTGGTTTAGAAGCTGGCAACACGATCACATAATCAGAAGCTGGCAACACGATCACATAATCAGAAGCTGGCAACACGATCACATAATCAGAAGCTGGTAACACGATCACATAATCAGAAGCTGATAACACGATCACATAATCAGAAGCTGGCAACACGATCACATAATCAGAAGCTGGCAACACGATCACATAATCAGAAGCTGGCAACACGATCACATAATCAGAAGCTGGCAACACGATCACATAATTAGAAGCTGGCAACACGATCACATAATCAGAAGCTGGTAAAACGATCACATAATCAGAAGCTGGCAACACGATCATGATCACAAGCTGGTAATATGACTATAATCAGAAGCTGGCAACACAATCACATAATCAGAATCTGGTAAAACGATCACATAATCAGAAGCTAGAAACACGATCACATAATCAGAAGCTGGCAACACGATCATAATCAGAAGCTGGTAACATGACCATAATCAGAAGCTGGCAACACGATCGTATAATCAGAGGCTGGCAACATGATCATATAATCAGAGGCTGGCAACATGATCATATAATCAGAGGCTGGCAACATGACCATAATCCCAAGCTGGCAACAAGACTCTAATTATAGTCATTTTCATGACATGAGCCGAATTTCAAGGTGCTTTACTTCGTCGCAAACAATTATTTGTCCTGCCTGCTTTCGTATGTTGTTCAATTGTACCGTAGAATGAGTTTGACATTTTAAAAAATGTAAATGAATTTGACATTTAAAAATGTGAATTCATTTGACATTTGACATCCATTTAGAAAGACAAAGCTGCCATTTAGAATGAGCGTGTTTTATTTCAGAGCAAACATAGCATTTTCTTCAACCGTACTTTAAAATCCTTCTTCAGGTTCCTGACGTAAATTATATAAAGCAAACGAATCAACGAATGGTATTCTGAATCCCTGTAGGAGCAATTTCTTTTTATTCGACTCCAGAATGTCTAAGGAGATTACCCTGAATGCGTTGTAATTACGTTGAGTTTCTATTAAAAATTCCCTGGCTAGTACCTAAAGCTTATGCATGTTCAATTTGGAATTATTGTGCTGCAGATTTGAATGTTCAATTTCACAAATGACACAAATTCTAATATTTTCCTGAATTTGAGCTCTTTTTTTTCTCAACGGAATCACATTTTAGCCGCTGCTTTCATTCTGTCCTACCTCCTTCGAATGATGGAAGCAAAATAGCGTGAAATGAAAGGTTTACACAATGGGTATGGCATTAGAAGAAATTACGCTTCAGAGAATGGGCACTTCGCGTGACAAGAGAGACAACCATCAGCAGTTAATTTGTCGTGTCGAGCAGGCCAGCACGCACGTTGGGCTTGGGTGGATGTCCTCCAATAACACACTGTCATTTTCTTCTTTCACGAGAAAGTAGTTCTTTAAGGAAACAGTGTAATGTTTATGCAAGGAGAGGTTTCGCTCGTGTCGCATCCCAGGTCATTGCATGTATGTATATATTCTTCAGATCACAAGCCTACCGCTTTTCATGAGTAAATCCTTCAACCAACCCGAGGAAGCGAACCCTGAAGCTACACTTTGCAACTGTTTTGTTGGCTTGTTACGATTTCACTTAGTGGGTCTCCATGAAAGCTCTAAGAATAACCGAAAATACCCAAATACTTTGAGTTAAAGCGTTCAAGTTGAAAGGTCAATCAAGAGAACTGAACTTGTACGACGAAAATTAATGCACATTTTCCAGCCGCGAGTATAAATGACTTTGTTGCGATTAAGAGTAATTCTATGCATCGAATTTGGACTGTAAACTAGTGCACACAAATATTTAAATTTGAAACAATGTTGAGAAAATAACTTTATGTTATTACAACGATATTACTGAGCTGGAATTATTGTACATATTTTTATGAGAGTATGTGATTCATAATTTGAGCAGTAAAATTCATATCGTAGGAGACCGTTTCACATTTATTGGATAAGAAACTTACAAAATAAAGGTTAATCTGTTTTTTACTCACTTTTAATCCAGTTAGTAAAATTAGCTGAAAAACGTCATGTTCGTTTATATTTCCACAAGAATTGAAAAAAGATGTCTTGCCAGTTCAGTTAAATTGCTTACAAAAGAACTCTCAACATTCCTCATCAGCAATATTTTTAATTTTTCATGTGCTGCAGCAACGTCACTGATGATCGAAAAATGAGTATGAAACTCAGCCACTGCTTGAAAAATTTTGAACTTTCTGGAACTTATGCACTTTTTCGAATCAAGCATTTCAGGCTACTGAGGGTCTCAATGCATTGACTGCAATTTTATTTCCGCTTGACAGGAACATTTCAGCCTTGCATTGGAGCGACTTTTTTCTGGCAACGGAAGCGCTAACAAAGCCGCTGCTCTGAAAACGGACATTGCGTGTGTTTTTTTCCGGAATGTTCGCTTCGTGTAACTTGTGCATTTTGTGACGCTGAGGTGAGGTTACGACCGACCCTTTGGAAAACATCTCTTGATTTCCGGAGCATTTGTTTTCTGTGAAAACGAGCTTAGCTCAGGAAATGCTGAGCAATAAATTCCTTCGAAAATTAAGACTCCAGTTAAGAAGCACGTCACACTGCTGCATACATCAGAGTCAAATGCTTTTGTTCTGGGGTAATTAGTTATGTTTCCATCTCAAAAATTAATAACAACATAAATTCGTCTAACATTTTATGGCCCTGAAACGTTTTCATAAATTTTAAGATGGAGGTAATAAATAATGTACGAACACAACCCTGTAGCTAATTATCTTCAAATTAATAAGCAGCAGTTCACTAAATAAGTATGACTCAATTACTTATCATCAAAACGAAACCTTAATTCTGGACTCCTTTAATTTCTGCTTCGCTTAAATTAGCATGCTACTTACTGGCCGCCCTTAGCCTACGAAAATACCTTCTTTTAAAATAGGCAGTACCTTCAAAGAGGTCAATTTACTATCTACGCCAAAGTACAAGTCTAACAAGTAAACGTAATACAAGTTTTAGACTAACATACAGTACATGTACTACTCGTACGAGTATTTGTTAATGTCAGTTTTGTGGCCAAGTTCTTTAAAATATCATACACGTGATCAGTAAATTTATTTAGTTAGTTTTTTAGAAGACATAGTCGTGCTGGCACACACCCTGCACCGCACTTCAGTCGTTCCTCTGTATTTGATGTTAAGAAATCAAAAGGTTCCTCCGACTGCTGGTCCTGTAGAACCCCTAGATCCATTTTACTATCTAAATTGAACGTCGGACACATTACATTGGTGACAAATTCGAATGATAGTTGTTTTTGAACAAAACCAAATGCATAGGAACCAAGTTTAAGAACTGTTTGCAATGAATAGGTAAAGTTCAAAAATGTACTGTTAGTTAAAAAAGTTTATTTCTGGTCTTGAACTTTATATTGAAGGGTCATTGCGCAGCGTCATGTCTGTGCATCATCCCGTTCAGAAAATCTTAGCAAAACTTTACTAGCTGTTTTTTCTTTACGAATCGCCCATAATTTTTCTACATGTACTCGTAAAAATACTTAAATTCTATTTCCACGCTTTAATTTTACCTTATTCTCCAAATCGCAGCTTTTGTACGATGTAAGTTCCTGCGCGCCAGATAAATTTGGTGTAATTTCACTACTCACTGCCTAAGTTTTGCCTCAAATTAATGTCCTGACGGAGAGGTGATGCTCGTCAAGCAAAGCTTCTCTCGACACGACAGAGCTTCCACATCTGCAACTGCACCGCACAAACTTCCAAGCGCCTGCCATTTGCTCTAAACTTTTAGTGAGGCTAATTTGAAAAACTTTTGCTCCTGGCCACACTTATAATCTTCCTCCAACTGCCGACCCTTTGAGCAAACGCAGCAAAGTTGTCGTGCAGCACACGCTGGTCGGTGTAGGAGGGCACAACTCAAGGGATCAAGAGAGTGGGACCCCGAAAATGTAAGCTTCAGTTAATGTGAGCTCTGAGCGGAAGGAACGCTGGAAGAAGAATTATATACTGGAATCAGATGTATTGCACCACGGTTTTTTCTCTCCGTTTATTTGGACTTAAAATTAGATATTGATCTACCTCTAACACTCATTCATCTTTCCTTCACCTGTAACATATGTATTCTACTGCAGCTTGACTTTACTTATCAATGATCTCTGACGCCCCAAACTACCTCAGAATTTAACAACTCATTCTATGAGTATAGTATAGTGTAGAATGAGGCGATAGGAACGAGCCTTTTGGCCCATTCTTGGGTCGGTACCCAAGTCCCATGCCGTAATTCTAGCCGCCGATGGTCTCACACAAACCGACCACGGCGGCAGTGGACCTCGAACCCGGGTCTTACCCGCATCGCAAGCGGGTTCGCTCACCAGTCAATCAAACTGGCGGTGAGACAACATTCTCCCAGCATCTCTGTCATTTCTCTCTCTATCAAACTATGGGTCTACGCCTGCACACCGTTCCTAACAGTCAGTAGCATCACATGAGTGTACAAATTTCCTTCACACTAGTAAGCGACCCTCAATAATTCAATACTTTTTTCGACTTCTCAGCACTAAACACAGATGTACTAATGAAATGAATACTTTCATATTTCCTGAATTCACGCTACATGATAAAAAATATCTATGATCTTTCGTTAATGAATTTGTTAATGATTTTGCTACGTGAAAAAAGCACGTAAAAGAATTTCTTAGATATTTTATATGCATGCATGATCGTCGAAGACTTTTTAATTTTCCACAATGTGCTGATTTACTATTAATAGTTACACAAGTGGAACTAAATACACGAACAGATTGCAATTAGGCCATTAACCCTTTACCGACGAATTTATTTTTCTAGTTTCTACGTTTAAGCTCACAAAGACCGTCTGTACACTGATGCAATGAAGCATGCTGAGAGCCAGGCAGCCAAAAGAACAACGCTGTAACATGCCGAAGCGTTTAAACCTAGTAGCAACCTCATATTGCTCACATATAATATAATTTTAACATAATTAGCATTTTTTCTGATGTTCCCCGTGAGTGCCATACGGCGGTAGAGGGTTAATTGGTCAAAAATTAAGTAGGGAATTTGGGCTTGGCCAAAATCTCATTGATGTGCTTTCAATCAGTGCTATACATATATGTAATGTAGGAACAGATCCTGCAACGGGCAAATTATATAAGTTTTGAGGTACATTTTCCACCATCGTTGAGGTAGAAACAAAACTAATAAAGTTTGTTTCCTATTTTTGAATACGTTCATGAACTGGACAGGAAATTTTTAAAACACTAGAAAGGTTTAAAATGAACGACAAAGTACCCATAATATTTATAGCTATATCGACAACGACAAACTCCCTCTTCGTATCTGTACCTGAAATTATAGTTTTGTTACTTTAAGCCAATATTCGAAAACTGTTTACCTTTCTACGAAGAAATGATAACATTGACGAAGAGCCGTGAGGCCAACCAGTTCGCTCACAGCAGTAAGGGAACATTCAGTCATTGTACCCTTATGTCTGACACCTGTAATACCCCAACCTGCTAGACAGTAGAAAATTTAATCGTTGAACCCTTACGTCTAACACCTGTAATACCCCAACCTGCTAGACAGTAGAAAATTTAATCTTTGAACCCTTATGTCTGACACCTGTAATACTCCAACCTGCTAGACAGTAGAAAATTTAATCTTTGAACCCTTATGTCTGACGTCTGTAATATCGTATCCTATCCTAATAGAGAGTAGAAAATTCAATCTTTCAACCCTTAAAGTCCGACGTCAGTGATATCCTATCGCTCTGGACATCCGACGTTACTCTTCCTACGTTAATCATAACAATTTTTCTTCTTAGATAACCCTGAGTGTTATTGTCTTCATCGATTTAGAATTCTCTTTTAACTCCTCCAACTCTCATCGATACTCCCATTCTTCCACTCAAAATAATATTTTCCATGCACCCAATGTGGATAAATATTCAACAAAACAATTGTCATTTTATCATTTAGTGATAGTCTATATAGCAGCGTGTTTTATTCAAAGGTCAACCTGAATTTAAGATTCATATTTGCATTCAGTTCGGAATATCTTTCTCAGAATATATTTCTCGGAATGATGATGTCATCAAGCAGTTATCACACACTTTTACATAGAGCAGAGGCGAATGAAAGTTGTTCATTATTTTCTGATGGGCTATTCGTTTAAATGTATGTATGACATTCGCTGCACAATGTTACGATGTACTTTGCAGTAAAATGACAGATCGTTTTCCTTGCAACGACTAACACCGCTACAGAGTTGTTTTCTCTTACCTTCGATAGCATGAGGAAATTGACTTACCCCATAATGGTCATTTAACATTTCAGATGATATTTCCATGCATAATATTGTCCTTTTAATATTGCAAGTTTTAACTGACCTTCAATCATATGTTGCACCAACCATTCCTTGCAATTTCAAATTACATTGTGACATGAATTAATACCACTAAATTATATAATCGGCATATCGCATAATACCAATAAGAAGGAACTAGCCGTAATTTGAACAAAGGCCGTTCAGGGCGTGAAAGAACTGCCGAGATCTGAAGAAAATGTTGAAAATGTGTTTTAAATTTGCTTCTACAAACTCCACAAGTGTCAATCAAAAAAATGGTTTGCCTCTAACAGTCATCGTTCAATCGTATTATTGTTGTGATTTACATTGGTATCCTTACAAGATTCATGCAAGACAACGACTACTGGAAACAGACTTTCCTTATCGTAGGCTATTCGCTAAATGGCTTCTTAACAAACATGCTCGTTTCATGAAAAAAGTTGTAATTGGCGACGAAGCCGCTTTCTTTACGAATGGAAAGGTTAATACTCAAAATATCAGATTTTATGCCCCAAAGCGCGGTGCTCCTGAGTTCAATTTCGACGTAAATACTTGCCAGGCAGAAATTTCTCTTTGGATTGGATTATGCGGGAATGGCTCTCTTGTAGGTCCAGTTTTCTACTATAACAATTTGAATGGTCTTATTTACCTCGACATGATTAACGAAAACATAGTCCTAGAATTGCGACACATTTACGGCAACCAGTTCGATAGACTATGGTGGTTTCAAGATGAAGCCCCAGCTCATAGGCAGATCATTGTCAAGAAAGATTAGAAGAGCTCTTTGGTACTCGTATTGTAGCCCTCAATGATGATATTGAGTGGCCTCCAAGATCACCGGATCTAAGCGCTTGCGATTTTTTCTATGGGGCTATCTTAAGAATAAAGTTTATGCTACTCCACCAGAAAACATAAATCAGTTACAGGAGAGTATCATCCGAGAAGTGAACCTACTTAAAGAAAATCTACAGATGATTAGGAGGGCAGTGCAAGCAATGAGATCGAGGGTGCAATTATGTTTAGAAGGAATTGAGGTCATGTTAATCGAAAAGGGGCTTAAAACGAAGTAGAAGATTTTCATCATGTTAATATTAAAGGATATTCATTGGTAATGAGACATTGATTATTAAAGTATTATAATTTTTATTCTTAGACATTTGAGTTTCATTCATACTCCAGAGCAAACGTACTTTTGGTGGCCTCTACTAACAACTGTATTGTAACAATTTCGTGCAAGGAAACAAAATAAAATTTTTGTTGTCAAGGGACAAATATTTAATGAACAAGCTGGCCTTTACAAAACTAAATTATCGACAATAACTGCAGAGCTTTATCAATTCAAAGTTCAGTCTGCTTCTTTTTGGGACACCCTGTACATCTTATAGCTAGAGTTTATATTACGCAATCCCATGAAAAATTCAGTAATCAGTTTAGAAATAAATTTTCAGAAAGGTGTATATTAAATTTCAGAGGTTTTCATGGTCTATCTTAAGTTTTGCTGAGTCACTCAAAATAACTACGTCATTCCGAAGAAAGCTTAAATTATCCTGCTATTTGAAACAATTATACAATCATTTCTATTTACAACGATAGAACTATGAACTGATATTTGTTCACCATTTTACTATACATACAAAATCAAATTTGAACCTTGATCTCCACGAACAATGGATTCCATAAAACCATTTGCAGCGTACTTCAATAATCTAAGTTGTTCAAACCCAGTTCAAAGCCACAGAAAGTGAATCCGCGAGAGAACCTTTGCCAAGCATTCTCAGGTTGCTGGCGTGTGTGCACCGATGCGAACGCATTCTCTTATTGAATTCTGCCAAATTGGTTGTGTATATAGTAGTGAGCTGGTGGCCGTTCCATTTTTAGAAGTTTTTAGGAAAGTTATTGAGTTAGCTTCTCCAGTTCCAAGCTCTAAACGCTCTCTTCCCTCTCACTTCCGGCATGTCTAAATCTCTTACCTACTGAAAATATTTATGTCTAAATACTTACTCCCACTTACTTCTTACTTACTCTGTCCTAATCTTGCTCAAAGTTTCCATTTCAAAGAAATTGTGTTAAATGATCCACCTCTCTGATTCAATAATGATGCAGGAGCTTCATACTCAAATTACACAATGATTTGTCACAGAAAATATGAAACAGAGTTCAGATATGACATACAAATTCATAACATGACACTCAACATACCCTATTAAGTTTGCTGTTGTTGGGAGTAGAAGACTCTAATAGCCGCAAACTTATGAAGGTAGAATCTTAATTTATGTAAACCTATGTCATGACAAACGGCGTATGATTCTATGTAAAAGCTGTATAAAATTTTACAGGTGCATATTCCTTAAATAAATTCCGTTACAAAGTCTTTAAAAATACCTTGTCTAGAGGACTTTGACGGTTGTTCGAGTTTCCATCAAGCAATGAATTTTTTTGAATGGCATTAACATATCTCAGTGCTTTCGTTCCTATTCCAAGCAAAGATTGAAACTTGACAATTACATAGAATGCAATTTTGTTCTTAAAAAGACAACTCTATGTTCTATACAGATAGAAACGCTGTGCAAACGTTCGAATGAAAAAAATATATGATAGCTACGCTCTAATGCCCTATGGTTTTCATTCTTATCTAGCAAACTTCTCATTTTCTGTTCAGTAACAGTGTATGCAATAAAAGCAGTAGGAGGCTACAGTGTAATTGAAACTTCTATGTACCTCACTGCTGAGTACTTCCCTGTAGCTTTATTCGGTTTATGAGGCTGCTGCGAAGCCTAACACCCAATGACTTCCTTGCAGCCGTGAATAAAGTGACGTTACTTTTAATTTCTTGCTGCTCACAAACACAAAACGATTTTTTTCAGTTTCTAACCTGGTATTCGCAACATCGAAATAAATATTGAGCATCCTTGCTGGTTTGAAAAAGGAAATGAGTTCAGCCAATTAGTTGCCTGTTTGCTACTAAAATAGAGTTTTGGATGGACTATCAGCTCTGTTCTCGCAACTCTGGTTTAAAAGTCGAGCCCATTAGCAGAGTAAAAGAATCGGAGCTGAAGCTCGACCGTTTTTGAGACTCAGTGGTCTGGTCAAACTGGAAATCGGAAGATTAATGTGTTTCTGTACAATTTGATCTTTGAAAATCAGGTGACTAACACTTAAATAAGCCCGTCTGGATTATCCTTTAGACATTCTTGAACAAATAGTAAGCTCTGGAACTTCGATTCTTCCTACTGTCACTTATTATACGACATTTTGGCCAACATTTGGGCCACTTGGGAAGCTTAACTATTTAACAACCAAAGCAACGCTGATGTTCTTTTTAGTTAAAAATGAAATAAACGAAGACGTGAATCCAAGAAGAGATTTCTGTTCACTTTTATCTTTCTGCTACGTAGAAATTCGTTTGACATAATATTTTGTTTTTTATTATTACTGTAGCTTTAATATTGCTAACAGACACGTTTCTGTACGAACATCAGACGCACATTCATACGTTACTGTTCTGTAACTGTTCTGCATGTGTGGGAAAATGTTTTAATTTTGACAAAACCTTTCAGGGAGATTAACGATATGTTACTCGATTTTATGCCCCTGATATAAAAAAATCCGTACTAGTTGCTCATTTCATTTTTAGACGATTAGGCAACCAGAAAATCGTGTAAAAAAGATATTAGAAAAATTACAAGGTAAAATATATACCTGATGAGCATCAATAAGCATTTGGGAACACTTCTGCGACTATTGTGTTAACACTGGAGTAAAGACAATGAAAGAATGAAATTTAAATGTTAATATAATTCGGTAAGAGTAAAATTAAAATGCATAATGATCTAGCTAATATCACTTGTCAGTCCCAACCTTCAGACATCTATCTCCGAGCTGGAATTGAATATCTCTATCGTACTCAGAGTGAGCGCCTGAGGGAGTAAGGGACTGTCGAGGAACCCAATAAGAGAAAAGGCAATTAAAGGTAGGGTGAGTTTAATACTTTGTACTTGAGGATTTGAATATTATATTAATTGTTGTTCTTATTTTTCTTGTTCTTAGTTGTTGTTCTTTCTTCGATGCGCACATCTTGCCGGCAGGGCGACAGGACGTATAGAGTTGAAGCCCGTTCACTTCACTTCTTGTTAGTACTTGGGTTGTTTGAGGCTTATCCTGTACGTAGACAGGATGGCTGGTTTCTGCTCTCTTTGTTCTGCTGTTGGCTGTGAGTTAAGATGTTCAGGTGATGAGAGTTCTTGGTGGAGATGTTGACTTTGGAAGTGTTTGGTAGAGAGTCTGTGACGCAGAGGGTTGTAACCTCGTTATATAGGACGGTTGGCTGGGATCTGCTGCCTGAGCGTGACCGCTCATTGGTTAATGTCGTGCTTCTGGTCGTAACAGGGTCTAGCCTCGTCGCTGGATTGACTTCTTCTGTCTTGTTTGCTCATTGGTCGATGAAAGCTAGCCTCGTCGCGTTACTCGTTTTTAGTGGAGCCATGCGATTCACTACAAATCCATCGACAACTAGCTAGTCTCGGCTATGACCCTAACTCTAAGCTGGCTTACGAAGAGACGTTATTTCATTCGTCCTGTTGAAATTTTCACCCCTCAATTTTTAATGTTAACCAAGTAGAAGTAAATTTATTACCCTAAGGTATTACCCATCGCTCGAAGTCTCAATTCCGTTTTTTCTATATTTGTGTCATGTTAGTGTCGGTTTTTGTACTTGTGTTCTAATGTTAACTTTTATTTCATTTCATTATGTCTCAGAATTAACCAAAAGCTATTCAATCAAAATATGCAAAACAATTATTTGCAGTTTATATTTTCAGTGTCTTCATTATACCAAAGATTACATATTTTTCTCTCGTTGCAAAACCAATTCATGGAACTTGAATTGAAACCAATTGGTTTCACTTGAAGTTAAAACCAATTCATCTAATTTTTAAATCTGTTTCTAATTTTATGAGCAGTAGCAGGATTTCTAAAAGCTTTTAAGGAGATATAAGAATTAACAGCATTGATATATTACTGACGAGCTTTACATACACGAAGAATGAATCCAGAATGAAAAAAAGTTGAGATATTACTCCAAAAGTTCAAAATGCGTATAATCCTTTGTTCCAGTGTTTGTAGTATCTTCATTTTAACAAGCTAATTTTTAATAATTTTAAAAATTATTTACCTGTTTTTATTACTTTAAATTTGATGAATTGTTATCTACTTAGCGACAAGTTATAAAAAAATATTTATTTGAATAATCGGAATTGTTTTTTTAACACATGAGTTTTCCCACAACCAACTAAGCTACTTTGAATTACCACGACATTTTGCTTAAATGAAAGGAGTCCACATCCCACACTTGCAGCTGCTCAGCACAAGCCCTGAACTGCAGGCTGTACTGAGCAGAAGAGATTGAGGAGAGATCAAGAAAAGAATTTAGCCGTTGCGCCGAAAACAGAAAATCCTTCCCTTGTTTGCACATTTCACTTACATGCATCTCACTGGAAAAAAAACATCAAATGCCACCCCAGCAAAAGAAGTACCGACATTTTCATACATTCATTGCTCTATTTGAAGTTGAAATGCGTGCTCAGAAGCACATCCATTACGTTGAGTGGAAGTTCTGTTAAGCCTCTCTGCTGTATAGAGGCTTCAGTGGCACTTCGAAGG
>VCRD01000274.1:209427-271979 GCA_006783055.1 Trinorchestia longiramus
GTCACAAAAAAAAAATAACTAATAAGAATAATTGGATTTTTTATATTTAGCATATTTAGATATGCATATTTAGATATACCAAGTGTATATCTAAATATGCATACACCAAGAGTGCTAATGAAGCCTCGATTATTTTTATTTAAAACTGTTATTAAAATAAAGCTCGTAGACCTGTCAAAATGGTATGCTTGAATTCATCATCTTTCATTGGGAGCTCTAATCTGTGTACATTAGACAGAAAACATAGATAGTCAAACAAGAAATTTAGCGATCCTGGGGCACCTCATGAATCCCTTTTTCCCTTCAAGCTTCACCAAATTTCAATTAAGTAATTCTTCGTAACTCCATTATTATACAAGGTACAATACTGACTGCTATCAGTATCTGGTATGTTGTAAATAAATGCATGATTTCCGATGAGGAAAAAACTTATAAGACACTGTAAAACATCAATTACAATTGATAAAGAATGCGATAAAGAAAAAGCATCCTTTTTATGGATAGGAAGCATAGATGTTAGCCAAACGCCCTTTATCCAAAAAAGTTTAGCATTTAGGAAACTGATACTGGTCATGATAAAACTAATATGATTGTCTCTCAATTCTTAGAACCACTCTCTATTATCAGGGTTGATACTCTTAAGAGTTATAATGGTCATTACCACGCATCCCTGGCTCCCTGCAATTTCCCAGGCACCCGCATTCTTTTATGTAATTCTAGTGCAAGGGAAATCGGTCAATCGAATAATTAGGATTTCCAAATCCATTTCTAGATTCGTTGATCATGACCTGAATCTTTACACCAGTGTCACTCGCTGCTAAATTTAAATCCGAAATGAAAGTGTCAAATATGACGCCGTAGCAATGAGATATAATCTTAGTAAGTTCGTTACCTGAGGATGATGAACTTGCGATTGTCAATTCGCTTCATTAATAGAGTCGCACGGGTGACAGTGAATTCCAAATGCACATGATGGAATTCAGCCGGTTAGCAGAGTCAATTTCTAAAATTCATGAAGCAAATTATCGTTTTATTTATTTATCTTTTACCTTAATTCCCCTACATTTATACCATGATCAGTGAATTATTTTCAAAGCTACGGTCGATATCTAAAGTTTAACGCTCAATCTTCATATTTCAATTTCAGTTGATTCATTTAATAACAACTTTTAGCCTTGCATTTATTATTTTCATTCAAACTCAAACGCGTTTTTGTTCTATCCACTAGCTCATCGTTCAATAATTCTTATCAAAAAGTTTCCGTAGAGAGCCCTAACGAGGTCTTGAACGCAAAGTTGCTCTTTGCAGGTAAAACTCAAATACAGATTTTTTCGCCCCGATGGACGGCCCTCAAATATAATCAGCTTAAGTTGCTGGCCAAGTTGCTCGAAATTTTTCAAGAAACTCACAGAAATTCTCAAGACTGAAGGCACTCCAGATAGCCTCTGGCAAGTTCTCGGGCTACTTCTGCCCACAGCTTGCCAGTGAAATCTTTTACGCGATTTTATTATCCGGTGCGCGAGACTGCTTAGGAAACTTACAATACTTAGGAATTTACATGATTTTATCATCCAGTCTGTAAGACTGCTTAGGGACCTAACAATGCTTGTGGAATTTTTGCTATTGTATTTTATGGTACTCGAGACTGCTTAGGAAATTTACAATACATAGGAATTTACACGATTTTATTATCCAGCACGCTATACAGCTTAGGGAACTTTAAAATATTTTTGAAAGTTTCCTGCTGATTATCAAGGATTCTAGTTGAATACGTTAATGGTTTTAAGATTCTTGAACTTCAGCCGTAATTGAGACCCCCACGGAAATAATACTTAATTATTTGAGGATAGAAACGAATCGTCAATATGCCATTAGCATGAATGAAACTCAAATTCGAAAGAGTAATATTCTGTTCTTTGATAATTCTTAGAGAGAATTTTTTAAATAGATAAATTTAAAACAACTTTCCATTCAAGCATTAACAAATTTTTCTTTTTGCTTTGTAATTATTGTTTTTCTCCATAACGAATATCTCATTTTTCACGACATGACGGCACAAACGTAACAAGGACAACTAACATGAAGTTATGCATAAGTAACTCCTGTAATATGAGGTTTACCAAACATTTGAGTGCCTTGTTTTAAATTTTTCTGAATAAAGGGAAAACGTATTTACCTCACCCAATGGGTAAAACTTTTACTACTTTCTTTCACCGTTACCAAATACAATATCATTTCCATTTGGAAATTATATCTCTTGAGCAGAACTTTTTCTTTATTCTGCATTCATTTGTTAAAAGAACTTAAACTCCTGATCCGCTATCAAATATGTATTTGTTTAAGAATTTGCATTTGAAAATCCAATATTTTTTTAAAATTCTCTACAGAAACATGTCATTCAGACAACTTCAGTATAAAAAAGTTGTCTTAAGTCTGAAGAACCTAACCCGCGCATGAAAATCTTGAGTCTCTGCGTACGATATCTTGACGTACCAGCAAACAACGAAGAGAAATTATCTGCGAGTAAGAACTCAGCAAACCACGAAAAAAATAAGAGTTCACGTTGCCTTCTTGAGTGCAACAGCGAACCATGGACTTACTGTAGCATGGGAGCTGCGCGAAGAATAACACGTTCAAGAGGTTCTTCAATAAAGCTTATGGTACGACAAACATTCTTCTCTCACTTATCTTCTTAGGAAAATGTAACATAAAAGATTTCTCATGCATAATAATAAACCTTGAGAGGCAGGATTTGCGTCCGAGATACTCACTGACACTAGCACTTGTTTGCTGGGATAATATAAGTTATAGGTTTAAATTTGAAGATAATTTTTCTGCATTTACTGGCTTCAAATACAGTTACAAATGTTTCAGTTTTCGTGTTTTAATTTGTTATTTTTATTCAAGCTCTGGAAAAAATTGAGGTGTTGATGCATCTTCGTAGCCTTCGTTGGCTGTGGCTCAACTTGTGCACCTTGAAGTTCCTGTTTGTATCACCACTGAACTTTCCCTTGTTCTTCATAGATGCACTACTGCTGAATATTCCCCTTGTTCTTCATAGATGCACTACTGCTGAATATTCCCCTTGTTCTTCATAGATGCACTACTGCTAAACATTTTCCTTGTTCTTCATAGATGCACTACTGCTGAACATTTTCCTTGTTCTTCATAGATGCACCACTGCTGAATATTCCCCTTGTTCTTCATAGATGCACCACTGCTGAACTTTCCCGTGTTCTTCATAGACGCACTACTGCTGAACATTTCCCTTGTTCTTCATAGATGCACCACTGCTGAACATTTTCCTTGTTCTTCATAGATGCACCACTGCTGAATATTCCCCTTGTTCTTCAGCAGTACACCGTCACTGAGCTTTTTTCTCGTCCTACGTGATGCATCACCACTGAACTTTTCCCTTGTTCTTCATAGATGCACCACCACTGAACTTTTCCCTTGTTCTTCATAGATGCACCACCACTGAACTTTTCCCTTGTTCTTCATAGATGCACCACCATTGAACTTTTCTTTCATTTTTCAGAGATGCATCACCACTGAACTTTACCCTTGTGCTTCAGAAGAGCTTTTCCCATAAGTCACGCTTCTTAACTCAAATATGCAACGCTGCTTCTGACAGTTCAAGATTTATGTTTCGCTGCTGTGCGTTTCTTCTGTTCTCCGTTTTTAAGAAAATATCATCCATTTTGTCGAGAGCTCAAAGATTTCTCAGTATTTTCTACTACGTATAAGAAAAAATGCGCTGTCGAAATGTGCAATAATTTCAACGCTTAAATGAATAAGTTTGCCAAAATAATTATCATATGATACTAAAATAATCATGTGTGAAAAAATAAAAGAAGTTTTCAGTTTCGTGAAAGGTAAAACTGAAGGGTGATAAATTTCACTATTTTTGGAAGTAAACAGATTGTTACTGCATTTTGCATGTAAAAACATAAAATCCTTCAAAATACAAGCTAGAAAATATTCAAATTTCTTTTATTGGAGTTCATAGACGAATTTTATATGTAAGCAGAGAAGGCCGTGTGGGCCCATAATTATTCCACGTAGGCAGAAATATCCCTTTGCCAATTAATGGATTTTTTACCATTCTGCTTCAAGTCTATGGAGCGGCCCTTCAAGTTTTAAAAGCTTCTGAACACCTCAGTCACCATTATAATGTTAATAATTATTAACATCAATCTGCGTTAATCGATAAAAATCTGACGAAAATATTCCTTGAGAAATACAAGTCAGACATTGTTCTTTTAAGATCTGTTAATCTATAAAGCTTTGAATCCTAATATCGTCTATAAATATTTTGTTCGTTTAAAGGTACAAGATCAGTAAGTTATATGTTCTTCATGCCCTCCGTACAGTCATTACTTGACAACTTTTCGTTTGGTGTTTTCTCAATTGAATGCATCATCATTAATTCTAATGAATAGGAACCGGTTGGTATGTATAATAAAGAAATATCAACAGAATATCTTGTTTGTCAAGTGAGGGAGAAAGTCAACCTCCCGTAATGTACCACAGAACTGTATGAAAAAAACAGTCCCCCTTACTCCTTGCCTCGTGAGTTGAACCTTCTTGTGCAGCTTCACGATAGGCTTCTGTCGATTCTTACTCGTGCAATATCCATGAATCAAGTGGCTATTTATGCAGAGCTGAATTCCTATTCATGGATGGGGTATCTCGCCTCGGGTAGAACAGCAGAAACCATATATTAGGTTGTGGCGTGTTTGTATAAAATACCAGTGTTGTTTGATGCAATAATTTTATTGGTTTGTTATGGCCTCAGCAACTTAGTTTAGCATTACGTATTTATGATACTAAATAAACTTATCGCCCAATAGCTATTTTATTTATTTTTTAATGTTAAAAGCTTTGACACTGAGTAGTCTTTTTTGTTTGACACTAATATCTACTTATATAATAGACAGGGTAACACTATCTCTCTCTTTCTCTCTCTCTCTCTCTCTCTATATATATATATATATATATATATATATATATATATATATATATATATGTCCGTCCCATTACTTACTATTTATTACTAAAAAAAATTATTGAAATGAAATCAGAACGGGTACATGTACATGTATTATAAGCATTGAATTGTGGATACCAAAGCTTCCGGATTACTATAAAATACGCCATTTTTACCCGTTATTAGTCTTCTCCTACACCACAATGGTTTTGATAGATAAGATACAGAATGTAAGTTCTGTATATATTCATAGAAAATATTCAGGTTCTGATAGTACCATGGGTAAACTAAAAAATGTATTTTATTTCATAGATCCTTAATTTTTCACTTTTAAAAAGTGGAATTTTCCCGGGCCCTAACTGGGGCTAGGCCATGTTATCGGTAAATATGATACAGAATGAAAGTCCTGTATATATTCACCAAAAATATTCATTCAAAACACAATAATTCGTCGCAGATCTGTAATAAAATCGTGTTTATAATGATTTCAAATTAGTCAAATCTAAACCGTGGAAATTCCACGGTTTAAATGTGATAAGATTAAGGAATTTTCGATCCATTGTTGCGTTATAAGTTTGATTACATTTGACTAATATGAAATTATTATAAAGAAGAATACATTAAAGATTTACGACGAATTATTGTGTCTTAAATAAATATTTTTCATTACTATACACAGAACTTCCATTCTGTTTTTTATCTACCTATAACATAGCCTAGATAGTATCCGTGGAAATTCCACGGTTTACATTTTCAGTTTTGCCCATGGTACTATCAGAACCTAAATATTTTTCATGAATGTAAACAAATCTTCCATTCTGTATAAAAAATGTCTATTTGCTGTGGTACCGTACACTAACGCCACTCTCTTAAGAAGAAACGAAGAGTCTCACCTATGCAGCGTCTAAATCGAAGTTTAACTCTGAATGGTTGAGAGGAATCAAACTGAGAGGGAAGAGACGTCATTTAGTGGAAATTAGAGACATTATGGGGATGTGGTCGTGGGTTGGACAAAAGAACCGCTATCTAGAGACGGCATTTGCTTGTTGACGGATTGAGCAAACACAATAATAAAAAAAATTACCACAATAATTATAATTCACTCGGTACTTCGGTCACAGCATTGCCATTTCAATATGGTTGGTGACCCCTATTACTACTGTGGTGCTGAGGAAAATAATGACCACCTATTTTTCTCCTACTCTTACTACACTGCAGAACGTACCACTTTGAAAAATTCCTTGATCCCACTAAATGTACCGTTCTGCTTTGAAAATTTTCTAGGAGAAGGCCCTTTCGTGGAATCTACTCAAAATTAAATTGTTAATATAATTGCTAACTATCTATCATTTTCAAGGAAAATTAAAATCATCTTAAACTTCATTAAAATTGTGCCATTTCAGAGAAGTGAACGGTTTCTTCGAGTGGAATTGTGTAGAAAAAACTCCTGTAACTTCTTTCAACCTGGGTCTTGAACTTCAGAGTAACAATAAACAACCCTGAAGGCAAGAAACTGCATGGACTAGTCTCTAAAGCTCCAATAAATGTGCGACAAGAAGAATAAGAACTTCTATTCTGTACTCGTATTTTATCTACCGATAACATGGCCGTGGAAATTTTGCGATTTAATTGTCATAAAATTAAGGATCCATAAAATATGATACATGTTTCACTTTCACATATAAATTAATTACATATACATATTTAACAGAGTATCGGGAACAAAAATCAAAGTATTTATTTACTTCAGATTCTGATTTCAGTTCAATAACTTGTCTTCAGTAATAGATTGGAAGATATGGAACGAACGCTTTCACATATAAATTAATTACATATACATATTTAACAGAGTAACGGGAACAAAAATCAAAGTATTTATTTACTTCATATTCTGATTTCAGTTCAATAACTTGTCTTCAGTAATAGATTGGAAGAAATGGACCGAACACTCACAGAGAGATAGAGAAAGAAACAGAGATGGAGATACGCTGTGTATTATATAAGTAGATGGCTGCAGAAGAGGCATGAAAAGCTTTACACGAACATACCTAGTAAAAAATTCTTGTCCAACGTCTCATGCCACATATTTTGATCGTTTATTTTCAGACCAGACTCATCATGATCAAAATAATAAGGAAACTCATTAACACAGCCACAAAAGGGGACAGTAAAATTGTGATTATTTAACCTATCAAAGTATGGTGGGGGAGTACAGGACGTGTGAGAATGAATATACACACAGATGGAATCATTCATTTATAAAAATGGCTTGTGGTTCTAAAAACAAACAAAGAAAAACCAACTTTAAGGCTTTCACCTCGTTCTACTCACAAACTGCATTCCCGTAAAATTATTTTTTCTAAAGTTTTACAGATCTAGACACCTAAATACGTAGTTTTGAAAAAAAACTTGTACAGAGTACATTCTTTTTACTCTCTCCGATTTCCTCGACGAGAAATTGGCAAAAATTACACTATCAATTCAAACATTTAAACATTTTCAGAGATTCTCAGAGTTGATGCAATGACATACTGGCAAATTTCTCAGAGTTATAGTTATTCTACCTGTATAATTTTCCTTATTAATATATCAAAATTAGAGAGAAATGTTATTATTATTCATTGGTATCTAGAACACCTATTGCATGCATAACATACGTAGATTAATATTTGATTCACGTATGTAATAACAAATAAAACATCTATCTTGTGCATACAATTGTCATTCTAGATACCAGTAAAATTAATTAAATTTTGGTGCCCTTTTTTGCGTCATACACACCAGCCTCGTCTTCTGCCTTTTATATAAAAAAGACTTTCCCTCATAGGGAACACAGTTGCACGTTCACTTTGAACGGAAAGCATGAAAGAAAACTTTTGAGTTCACAGCCGCGGCTCAAGTTTAGGTTTCTTTCGGCACCTGCGTCGCGGCCGGAGACTCTGAGCAGGCAAATACCCTGGAGGAATACCTGAGTTTCTCAACTTGATTTACTGCTTTTGAAACATTTTTTCCCCCAAACTCTGTAGAAGATTGTACGAAGCTCTCGATCTGATTTGATGGCAGAACTAAAGAAGAGGTTTTTTGTTTTCCCATCGTCTTTTGCCTCGCTCGGAGAGCGCGCTTTAATTTTACGCTGTGATGAAAATATTTTAATCCACCGACATGTTACATGCTCAAATTGAGCAGAGATATTATTTACATTGAAATCCAGAAATTAGCTATAAAACTTTGAATGTATCGCTCGAATTCACTAAACTTGTGATAATGAATTCAGATGTTTAATTGAAAAAACTTTCAATAGCAAGTAGCTTTTCTAAGGCCTTTGATAGATTGTTATAAAAAAAAGAGGAGGAAACCATCACAGCTGCTAAAATATTATGAAATCATCCGTGAATTGATAAGTGCATGAATCAAAATGAACATATATAGATACACTTAGCCACAAAAATTTCTAGTTGAAATAACAATTTTAAATATAAACTAAACATTTGTTCGTTACTGAGAATGACGTTTCCAAAGGCTGTTTTTGCAAGGAAAATTTTACAAGCAGATTTTAGAATAGAATAAAGCAATAAAAACGAACTGTTTGGCCCATTCGTGGGTTGATATCCACATCCCATGCCGTTCAGTTATAGTCCTCGGTATTTTCAAGATATAACTCAGAAAGTAAATTATTCTTTGTGCTTATAAAAGTTTTATGAAAATTAATCCAGTATCGGTAATCATAAAATTAAGTCCTGATTATTTTTACAAATAAAAATAAATTCTAAAACGAGGAACTACAGACAATGGTTTTCTACATCTATGATAGAAATATATCTAATTAAATTGAACTGCAGCAAAACATCCCAGCATTCCATCGCCCGACCACCAGATATGGAGGCTTAGTCATCATACTGCTAGTACGTTAGTCATGACCAAGGTTAGTCTTAACTAAGATTAGTCATGACGAAGGTTAGTCTTAACTAAGGTTAGTCATGACGAAGGTTAGTCTTAACTAAGGTTAGTCATGACGAAGGTTAGTCTTAACTAAGGTTAGTCATGACCAAGGTTAGTCTTAACTAAGGTTAGTCATGACCATGGTTAGTCATGATTAAGGTTAGTTGCGACCAAGGTTAGTCTTGAACAAGGTTCTAAACTATTTCCGATGATGTGTAGTTGAAACAAGCGTACATGCACATCGCGCTCAACTGAATTTTTAACAGGAAAATGTCTCACAGCTTTCGATAGCCGTTCTTAAGATATATGAATAATTGTTATCCCATCTTCTATGAAGTAACGTGAATCATTGTATTGTATTTTTATTTTGTTTTATTCTGAAAATTCGCTAGTGTCTTGCATGATGGAATTTTTCATCCACTGTATATATCATATATATATATATATGATATATACACTGTACGAGTATATATCATATATATATATATATATATACATATATATATATATATATATATATATATATATATATACAGTGGAACCCCACCATTCATCCGCCTCTCTATTCGTACAACTCGTTATTCGTCCAACTTCTCAAAGCAAAATTCAACTCGGTATTCGTACGCTAGCCCCGCGATTTGAAGTCACCGAGTCACCTTATTACTGGTCGCGCGAGTCACGATCGCCAGCTCAGTCACGTGCTAGCTTCCGTAAACTCTGCATCATATACGCGAGTGTCGTGAAACTTAGTGTTATTTTATTGTTATTTCTGTTAATACTGTACCGTAATAGTTCATCGATGGGTCCAAAATGATTAGAGATAATACCAAGCCTAAAAGGAAAGCAGTGAGGACGACAATCGAACTGAAAAAAGAACTCGTTGCGGAGTTTGAAAAGGGAACTCGTATCTCTGCCCTTGCAACTCAGTATGGCACGGCGAAATCAACCATATTGTCCATACTCAAAAATAAAGACGTAATAAAAAAGGCCAATGTGGCAAAAGGAGTGACTGTTCTTGCTGTGAATAGGTCACCTATAATTGAAAAAGTGGAAAAACTTTTGTTAGTTTGGATAAACGAAGAACAACTTGCTAAAGAATCATCTGTATGTCTGGAACGAATTAATCCAATTAACATTATATCTTATGTGAATAAATGCTTTGCCATTCGTACAAATTACTATTCGAACTGTCTCCTGGAACGGATTGTGTACGAATAGCGAGGTTATATATATGTATATGAATATATATATATATATATATATATATATATATATATATATATATATATATATATATATATATATATATATATATATATATATATTTATATATATATATATACATATCAAGGACTACTATAAACAGGACGTGCACCGCCATGTAGCTGACTGCTGGAGCGGCGGCCAGTTTACTGCGTTAAGTTATCCTCCATCTGTCATAGTGCGAACATTGTCGTAGTCTGTCGCTCGGTTTGAATCGGACATTGTTGTTTGTTTCGAGGCACATTGCTGCATTTCTGAGTGGATACTGTTGGTTTACAAAGTTTATTGCTAATTATGTGTATTAAAGATACCGAACAAGTGAGGTGCTGTGAACTGTCGGGGTAATTACAATAAGGAGAACAGGTGCCGCACAGTATCTTCAATGTGCCTGTTTCATGTCTGCCCTCTCCAAAACTCACACCTCGCCCGGCGAAAGCTGAAGACCAACAACTGAGGTATTTTCTTCAGAAGGATAAGATTACTTCATATGATGCTTTCAAACCTGAACGTAACCTGCAGAAGCAGTACAAGAACTTGATTATTTCAAGATCGAAAGAAAGGCTTGTGTGTTTGTTCATGACCGACAACTTCAGTGAATGCAGCATTCACTGTCATATTTTATTTTTTTACTCTCTTTCTCTGATATGTAACGCCCGTTCATATTAAACACGATATATACCGATAACTGTAATAATGATTAAATTAAATCGATCATCAGCAAGCCATACCATACGGTCAACAAGTAATTAGAAAATATATTTTCAATTTAATAACAGTCACAACTTTAAGTTTTAAGTTTTCGTTCTCATAATTTTCCGTTTTCGGTCTTTCTCGGATGTTAAACATCCAATTCAGTTAAATATAATGATGTCAAGTCTGAGCTGTACCTAAAGAAAATATTTCGCTTATCACCTAAAATGCGTATAATACCTACCACGTCAGAATTTGGATGTATCATCAATGATTACCTCTTAAGTCATCATTGAAAAAGCGAAGTTTCATTTGTTTCCCCATGTATATTTAACGTTCATTGCGTGATGTGAATGTTTACGTATACCCGTAGGTACTGCTGTTCTATCATCTATGATACTATGCAGAGAATACTTACCACTTAAGGATTTTATGATAAGGCATCTTTAAAAATCAATGCTGTTACATTCCTTATGTACCAACTTTTTTGGAAATACACGTTTTTGTTTTGTTTGTTTGTCTGTGATTGTCGAAAACAAGCCCACTTTGTGTTCCCCCACTAACGCTCAGTGCGTTCAAGAACGGCATTAGTACCACTGTTTAAGACACTTCATCCCAACAATGGTTTTTGCCTCTATGTCTGTTTGTTTATATGCGTGAATGTTTGTACGTTTGGTTCTTTGCATTGGAAAAGGTTTAACTATAATCAATTTGTAAAGTTTAAAACTGCAGCAACTCGGCTTTCTATAAAGTATCCACTAAGCTCATACAATAATACATGTTAAGTCCGGTTAAAATTGGTATTTCAAAGCATTACAGTGCTTTAAACCATTTAAAATTCACTATAAAGCCTTATTATCCCTTCTATTGCTTGAAAGTAGTAATTTTTGATCAATTTGTCCGATAGAAAATGTTATGTTACTAAGAATGCAATGGCCTCCGCTACCGTAGTCAGCTACGCGGCGATGCACGTCCTGGTTATAGTAGTCCTTGATACATATATATATGTATATATACAGCATATAATACATTTTCCTCGTGTAATATCTGGATCTGGATATTTAACTGATCTTGCTTGCAAGCTCTCAGCAGAACTGATTTTCCAAAAGCTATTACATGCATCAATTTTAATTAAGTCAACTAGGTCTTCTCATTACCGTTAGCTTACAGAATAAATACTTCGTTCCAAGCATGAGCAAGATAGAACTTTCTCAATTTATCAGTTTATTTCTCACGAAGTAAACCAATTACCGGGAAGCTTCAGGTAATTTTTTTTATTAAAATTGCCTTCATGTTGACTAACATAATGCTCCATCAATTTTATATAATTTCTCATAAAAACAAAGCAGAGCAGAGCACTGATTGCATTCCTGCGGAGGATGTTTGATTGCTCTTCCCACGTTGTGTAGTGCAAATATTTACCTAATTTGCGGTCGCGAAATTTGCCAGCACGGAAACGGTGGCGTATATAAATATTTCTCTGGTATCAAAATATGAAAGTTTTAGTTAACGAACTCTTTTGATCCGAGCATTTCAGTTCACGAACTCATTTGAACCGAGCGTTTTAGTTTACGAACTCTTTTGATCCGAGCGTTTTAGTTTACGAACCCATTTGATCCAAGCGTTTTAGATTAAGAACTCATTTGATCCGAGCGTTTTAGATTACGAACCCGTTTGATCTGAGCGTTTTAGTCTACGAACTCATTTGATCCGAGTGTTTTAGTTTATAATTGTCAAATCTGTCCATTTGACCCGTGCGTTGTAGTTTACGAACTCATTCGAACAGTTTCTAAAGGAAATATCGGAAAATCATTGATGTTGAGCTTGGATGGGCACAACCAGTTTTCATTTTTCAAACAAATTGAAGCCCAACTTTTTTCGAAAATGGGAAAACGCAAGCAGGGACTATTCTGTACACTAATCGATGTGCTTTTTACTCTATTGTTTATTATTTTTTCAGCCTCTCTCACTAAATCCAACCAAGCTCTATTTTACAATATTCTGAGGGTGCAGGTACAAGCGCCTTACCTCCTGATTTCTGTAATCTAATTTCTTGAAAAAACTCGGAGCTAAAATTCCTTAGGGGTAAATTGAGCTTATTCTGAAAACCAAAATTCTTGATCAATTTTCCCTTCTACTTCCATGCATTAATTTTGCTTGTTTAAGGTGGAGTTTTAACATTAAAATAATTTTTTGCTGCACATCTCACTCTTCTACATCCCACACCCAAGCGTTGTATTATAACACAAAAAGCGTTCCTTACACGATATCTCAGAAATGACTGTTACGTGGCACGAGAACTATTTTCAAGTCTTAACTGTATATATTTAAATAAAAATAGATTACTGAGATTCGCTATAGCATCCTTGCATAATAGAAATTCTAATTTTATCTTACGTATTTTTCCAAGTCAACCGTCCAGACAGTGACGAGTTTTTCTCTTGAACTTATTTCCAAATTTCCTACTACTCACGCTATCCATAAAAGGATCACCGTTTTGTGCGACGAGAAATTCCAAATTTGTTACGAACGATTGGCCCTGACGCCACTCTTTCAAACCGTCAGAAAAGTAACACAATGATTTCAGCACCTTCTGATCCCCATACCCTTTTAATACACAGCACTCCAATAGTCACTTCCTGGGAGTAAATTTCTTGTGTATGAATACTTTCCAAAGTGGCGGTCTGTCATCGATCACGAGTGTAGCATCACAACGTACTTACTGATAACCAAACTAAAGATACATATTCTTACAAGACACGTATTTTCACTACCAGCTTTTAGCTCAAAGAATGTTCTCCTTTGTTGTTTCTTTGTGCACTGCCTGCAAGATCCAAAATGCAACGCGCACTCACTGGAAACGTGCATTTTTAAATAGCGAGGCTGTTTTTCAAAGCGGACTTTGAAGTCTGTAAAAGCCGTTAAGTGCGAGTTTATTCCCCACAACGGCTTTTCGAACACTGCTGCTGCCACACTCTTGTCTGCTCAACTGCTGGGGGCTTTATTTAACTCACAAGAAGTCTATTTGACATTAATGAGGTCTATTTGACCCTCGGGTCTATTGCTCATGTAAGGTCTATTTGACCCTAGTGGGGCTATTGCTCATGGGTGGTCTAATTGAACCTAGTGAGGTATCTTTTACGCTAATGGAGTACATTTGACTCTCACGTGATCTCTTAAGCTTTCACATGATCTGTTTTACTTACTTGTGGTATATTTTGTACACACCTAGGACTAGCAGACACTGCAGAGCTGGCTGTAGATCGAGGCTCACTAGCCATCGATATTCTCATTAGATTCTTTCTTTCTAACCCCCAAGCAGAAAGTTGCGCTAAGTAAGTCTACCGATGGTTCGTGGAAACTTGTCTAATGATATAGATTTTTTTAGTATTTATCATGGAATCAGAAAAACTAAAAATTATCTGTGCTTTTGTGCTCGTATCACATGTAGACCTCTTTAATCTTGAAGAACAATGACAAAGAAAACAGTGAACTACACAATGTTGATAGCGATATAGCGAATAGTAAGCCTAAATTAGAAAATCAGATGCTTGAAAATTACTCTCCAGTGTCATTTTGATAGGAAAAGTGATTTTTTTCTACAAGGTATTATTTGATTATGCAGCTCTACTCTCACACAGATGCAAAAATTAACGTTTAAAGCGTACGATGTCCTAGAACAGTAGAATGTAAAGGTAGAAGTGAGTTATTTTGAGTTTGAATTGGAATATATCAACATGAAGTCATTTTTAAATCATGCTTCATTTTAGAGAAGCGACTTGTGAGTGTGAGACTTGAACTTGTAACTTGTGAGTGTGAGACTTAAACTTGAAACTTGTGGGTGTTAGACTTGAACTTGTAACTTGTGAGTGTGAGACTTAAACTTGAAACTTGTGGGTGTGAGACTTGAACTTGAAACTTGTGAGTGTGAGACTTGAACTTGTAACTTGTGAACTTGTGAGTGTGAGACTTGAACTTATAACTTGTGAGTGTGAGACTTAAACTTGAAACTTGTGGGTGTGAGACTTAAACTTGAAATTTGTTGGTGTGAGACTTGAACTTGTAACTTGTATGAGTGAGACTTGAACTCGTAACTTGTATCAGTGATACGCAAAACTTCTAAAAACTTTATTCTAAATTAGGTATTTTCATTCTATCACTTCACAGTTGTGACCTGTATAATTTTGCCAAGAATTGGTATTTCACGCACGTGTACGATCTTATAAAATAAGTTGCGTAGTGTAGGACGCCCACATAGTCACCACTTCTGTATCGTATTAGGATGCACTCGGTGTTTTTTTCATTGCAACTTTTTAAATACACCCCATTACTTGTTACTTTTGCCTCGGCTGTACCGAACAACGCTAAGCACATTCATAAGTCAAAAAATTACTTAACGATATCATTTGACAGGAAAAAGTGATATATATATCTTCTTGGTACAATCTTTTGTCTGATCAAACGACTCTTTTCTTATTCTATTCTACTCTTACACTTTAGAAGCTTGACTCTTACATTTATGGGCTCTACTCTCACACTCATATACTAGCACAAAACATTTAATCAAATGCTGTAGTTTTGAACTTACTTTATCTAGAGACGGTAAATATAATACCTGACCCTCCACACACAAAGTCTGATTGACTGACTGACAAAGTCTGATAGATCTTTTTGAGTCAAGAAATGCAGTGGCCAAGTTCCTAAAGCCAAATCAAGCAAATATTTCATTTGTTCTTAGTCATTTGCGTAGTAAAGTCTCCTGTATTTACGATACTTCAGTGGGCTTTGCAATTATACTGTTCAGTGATACTTCAGTGGATTTTGCAATTATACTGTTCAGTGATACTTCAGTGGGTTTTGCAATTATACTGTTTAGTGATACTTAAACAGTCATTGTAAATATACCGTTCAGTGATAGTAATTGTGTCCAAAGCAATGAGTCTCAAACGTAAAACAGGGTATTAGCTTGACTAGTTTATGATGCTGTCAATATTTTACTTCATAAAACTAGTAAAAACCATGAAGAGGAAGTAAGAGACACAGCTACAAAACACCATCACTAAAAATTAAGAAAGAACTCTGGTCGGCAGCCCGGCTGCTCAAATTCGCATTGTCTAACTTTTGAGAAAAGTTCAAATTGGAAAACTGAAAGTTTCTCGGTACTTCAAAATAATCAAAAAATATATTGAAAAATATAGCACACAAAGAAAGGTCGTGTGTACTAGAAAACTTGGAACTAGAAACTCCAAGAAATTTTCGCTGCTCTATCGCATGTATTAGCCGAGCAGCGCTAGGCTGTTACCGTGCTGCATCACACCTTAGAACATAATTATACAGATATTAATAATTCGTATCTCATAAACCAGTGGTTCTATTAGGTAATATTACATTCTACAGCAGCTTTGTAGCCCCAGCAATCTGGCTGTTGTTTGTATCTTCAAGGTAGGAACAACTCTTTTGCATTCTAAAAAGCAATTAAGCTATCTCTGTAACCTTAAAACAGTAACATTTAAACAGTAATTATTCTGTCTACTGCCAGTTGTAGTAATTATTGTATTCCTTGTAATGTGTAACAGCTGGTGTACATATTGATGGTTACAGTAGCTAGTCTGCTTCCTGTAACTTGCAGCAACTAGTCTGCTTCCTGCTAGTTGCAGCAGCTAGTCTGCTTCCTGCAAGTTGCAGTAACTAGTCTGCTTTCTGCAAGTTGCAGTAACTAGTCTGCTTTCTGCAAGTTGCAGTAACTAGTCTGCTTTCTGCATTTATCAATGCATTGTGCCTGACCATGAGTGTCCTGCAAGACAGATGCCACGCTGCTCAACACACCTACCTCGCAACGTCTGTGTTTTTATACGTCAAAAAACACACGACGGAGACCAATAAAAATTAATATACACTGAGTAGTGTTGTATGGTATGTTTAAAAATTATGTATTTTCTAAAGCGTATTGACTTTCGAGTAACGCAATTATTACGCACTCATATACGCAATTTAGTTTCAAATTTTGTGACGATTTCAAAATTATTACAATTCATTGTTGTGAGCTCAGAGTAGCGTGACCAAATGTTGTAGCGTGACCAAATGTTGTAGCGTGACAGAATGTTGTAGCGTGACAGAATGTTGTAGCGTGACCAATTGTTGTAGCGTGACCAAATGTTGTAGCGTGACCAAATGTTGTAGCGTGACCAAATGTTGTAGCGTGACCAAATGTTGCAGCGTGACCAAATGTTGCTAAATTACAGGCATCTACCAGCCCAGTTCCCCCTCTTCCTCCTCTTCCGTAGCCAAGCGAACCACTCACGCAATATCCGTTTGAACACGCGCCTTATTTGTATAAGTGCTGCTAAAATATGTTCATACCTTATTTTGATGTTCGTTTGGGTGTAGCTTATGTACAGTAACATCCTAACTTAAACATATATGAAATGCTTTATCTTCCAAGAAAATGATTTTCTAATGTTTTTTTATCTATTTTAGTTAATCTGAGAGTTACTTACCTTTAGTAAATAGTTAAGCCAGTAGAACACAAAATATGTATCAGGCAACCAAGCTACGCACAATACCAAGTTTGCAACTACAAACAGTTTTTCGTATTATCATATGATTCATAAATTAAAACTCTACTTATGAATGGAAAATTCACCAAAAAATTTTCAGACTAGTGTCAATATGAAGTATACAGAAAACTTTTAAAACACATTAATATTTTATGAGCTGCAAATATGTTTCCCAAACATTTTTGTTTTGTAAATTGTATGAAAATTAAAATGATATAAATTAAATTTTGCTCATCTATCCCAACCAAAGTGTTTCAAAAACGAGAAAACTCGTAATTTAAACTGATATATCCCAGCGCCGTCGAAGTTAGAGGTCATCTTAAAGAAAGCTTTTGTTTGTTTACTTATTCTATGTATGTGTTGGAAATTTCATTTCGTTACATTTTAAATTTAAATTCTACAAAAAATTGAGTGGGAGGTATTAAAAGTAGAAAGAATCAAGTCAAATATGATATGTAGATCTATCATTTATACTCATTCAGACAGAATAATTTTTCTTCGAGACAAATGTTTGGTGAACATGATACCAGCATAAGTCACACTTTCTTTGACAAAAAAAATACTGCATAACTTAACAAATTCGCCTGCATGTCACTTTAGTCACTCTTTATAGTAAAATGTCACTACGCCAACACTGAGAAATTAGCCCTCATACCACTGCATCAACTCTGAGAAATTAGCCCTCATACCACTGTATCAACTCTGAGAAATTAACCCTTATACCACTGCATCAACTCTGAGAAATTAGCCCTCATACCACTGCATCAACTCTGAGAAATTAACCCTCATACCACTGCATCAACTCTGAGAAATTAGACCTCATACCACTGCATCAACTCTGAGGAATTAGCCCTCATATCACTGCATCAACTATGATAGCCCTCATACCACTGCATCAACTCTTGCATACTGAGTGGGTCCGAAACATCTGTCTACAGGAAGTTCAAACAAAACGGAACATACATTGCCTTCGTGATATCCTCAATAAAATGCTGCTGATAAATTTCCCTTTATTCTCTTATTTGAAGAGCAAGAACAATTCAAGATCAAATGAAATTATTAGTAATGAAACGATCGAACACAAACTATCAGCACCAAAGAATCAAAATAATATCAATGTAACTTTTTAGAATTTCGCTGGCAGGAGCGCTGGAGAAGGATGTTGTACCACAGAGGCTGAAAAAACTGAGCCCCATTCTTCACAACTCTGCCCTGTGTTTTTCTTGATGAAGGGTGGAAGAGAGGCCATATTTTCCCGACCTGCTCTTACTAAGAAATATGTGGTTGTTGTAATTATGAAAACGTAGTTTACAATGAACACTGATAAGAGACAGGAATATTTAGATATCAACATAGCGCAATTAAATGAAAAAATAATAATTTGCGTTAAGTAAGAGACATATCTAAATTCATTAAGATTCTATTCTATTTTGAAACAAAAAAGGATGACATTTGAAAGAAATCATTTTTTCATTATTTATACATACAGTATAGGTTGCTTATTCTGATATTATTTATACAAACTTGCTCATTCAACGTACACGTGGTAGGAACCAAGCCTTATTTTCTCATACTTGCAAAATCCCTCTGTACTGTGGAAAATTTTGCCTCTTCTTTTATTTTTCCCGTGAAAAAGCTGGTATTAACTGGCGCACAAATTACATAATTAATCTCTAACTACATCAATCACTGGCGAATGAAAGGCCTTTAATTGGCAAGATTTAGCGTGTTTTTAATAACAGGGGAGAATTTGTTCAAGTGTTATTACCGAATAGAATATTAGAATATTACGAAGAAAGATTTAGTAATTCTCCACGATGTTTAAATCTGTACTCTCTGATGCTTTTATATGATTCATTTGCATCTAATAATAACGTAATTGATAATCGATCTCCATTATTACATTCATACAAATATTTGTATTTATTCAGCATAAAACGATTTCCAGTTATTCAAAAGGTATTTCTGACGTTGAATATCTCGTAAAAAGTTAAGACAATACTTAACACATTCATTGCGGTTGCCTAGCCGGTGCAAATCTTTACTTTGTACATACAGTCACTAGAAAACTTTGAAAAATTACAGAATCTAACCTGAGTGACCCACCGGTGGGTCATACCGCAATGAATGTATTAAAAAAAACTCTCATTATCGGTCATACCTCACCAGAAACACAAAATATCTCGAAAATCCCAACGCTCACAAACGTAAGAATGAGCCAGAAAATACATGCACAAAACTCAGAGTAATTTCAGCGGCAGTGTCGCGTGTGTCTCACGCTCGGCAGTTTACGCGTCTGAGACACAGAATCTCGTCTCATTAAGACCTGTCTCCAGACTCAGCCTCGAATTATAGTTCACTTCGGGGCCAGAATTACTGCCTCAAAACGCTGTCGTAACTCTAATGCAATAAATTGCCCTGCCTGCAGGAAGAAAGCCTGGACATGTCTCTGGAAAATTCTCTCATCTTTTTCCGCGAGAACATTTCGTTTTTAACATTTTTGTATGTTCTGCATTTACACATTTTTTTCGTCGTTTGTGCTGCATTTCAGATAAGATGAAAAATTCCAGCTGTTAAGCTGTGTATTTAATTTTGTAGATTGGTGAGCAAATTGCACCAATTATGGGATCCTAAACCTAAAATACAACTGTTTTCTCTTGATAAAAGAGACATCCTGTTGCTTGTGCGTGAGACTTTGACTCGTCCTTTTTCTACCTTTCAATTTCATCTGAGCAGACGTGGGGCTGGTATTGGTAATGATAGTGATCAACTGCCACTGGTTTTACAGGGTGTCCCAAAAATTTTATAATTTTTTAAAAGGCCGTACTTTGAATATTACTGGTGTTCATAAGATGTATACTCAAGGTAGATAACAACGTATTCTAGATGCAAAATAGACCTTCAGATCTTGCTCTTTTGATTGAGATCTGTTCCAGCATCTTAGCATCGGTAGTATTCAAAGTATAGTTCTTTAAATGAATATATTTTTGGCGGGTGCATCCTGTAGTAGAACAGTTAATGTCCTGTTTTACCCCTACCACTTTACTCTTACTCTCGTACCTGAGCGTGATTGGTGTCAGACGGCATGAGACGGGTAAGAACTAGACTCGTCCCTGTAGAAATTTGATTTCATTCTATATTATTTTGTTCTGTCATTGAAATAAATTTAATTAAAACTGACTGGTCCATTGTCATGTAGGCCAGATTGAACTTTCATAACCTCTCCATTTTCTTCCTTCTTTTCTCCTCCCTCCATACCCACAAAGTCGAATACACTTCAATATTCGGAAAAAATGCCTACTCTCATAAATGTTCGAATATCCTTCCTCATCTGGACGAAATCCTTATTTGGAATTTTTTAGAACTTGGTTCAGAAATATTAACTATCTCTAGCTGAGTCATGTGAACACACACGCTTTGAATATAGTTATTCCCGATATTCCAACGTTCAGTTCAATTACCACCAGCTTTCAGAGACACGTCACTTTCTGCTAATGGATTACAGACCTTCTAGATCTGAACGGAAACAGTTAAAGCTTTAAGCTCAAGACTTCAGTCCACACGGACGTCTATCAGGGCTAACAGAGAGATCTAAATGCATGAATACTTGATGTCATGAACAAGAGAGCGACACCCCTCTCATCGGCCGCGAATAAGCACTGCGTTATTGGAGAGTTCCTTAATCGTATCTGAATCAGGTGAGAGGTGAGGATAGGTTCTGTGTTATTGGAGAGTTACTTAATCGTATCTGAATCAGGTGAGACGTGTGGATAGGTTATGTGTTATTGGAGAGTTACTTAATCGTATCTGAATCAGGTGAGACGTGTGGATAGGTTATGTGTTATTGGAGAGTGATTAGATAGTGTGTGAATCAGGTGAGAGGTGAGAATAGGTCTTGTGTTATTAGAGAGTAACTGAATGGTATCTGAATCAGGTGATAAGTCAGGATAGGTCTTGTGTTATTGGAGAGGGATTAAATAGTGTCTGAATCAGGTAAGAAGTGAGGCTAGAGCATGCGTTATTGGATAGTAATTGTCTCTCTAAGTGGCTCTAACTTTGAATTCATCCAAATTTTACTTTACCTGGCAACAGAAGAGATGATGTCTGTTTTCAAATAATTGGCCAAAACGTTCAAATTATAAGCATATTTCATCTCTTTTCACAAATGGTGTTGCTGGAACTAAATTTTTAAGTTCAGTAGTAAGTATTGAAGCAGAACAACAATGGAGTTCAGACTGCCCAATTCCTCGCTCTCGGTTCAAAATCAATATTTCATTCTCTCATAACTTTTTAAGAAACCAGACTGAAAATTGGACACACGGATCACCAAATACATTTACTTTTCCACTAATAAAATGTTCTCTTTACTGAATAGGTATAGCCAGACAACTTGTAAATATTAGGGTGTTTGGAAAATCAATATACAGTCATAAATTTCATCTATAAGCATGGTTCGATGCAGAATACAGGAAGTAAATACTCGTATAAGTGACTATTATAAACAACACCTCTATTTCATCACTAGGTCGCAGATCATGTTCTGTCTTAGTGGCCAGTCAAAATGGTCACTAGATATGGTACTTGTGGCCACAATTTCAATGGTTGCTGGTCACAATGCCAGTGGTGGGTGGTCACAATCCCAGTGGTTGGTGGCCACAATCCCAGTGGTTGGTGGCCACAATGCCGGTAGTGGGTGGCTACAATCCCAGTGGTTGGTGGCCACAATCCCAGCAGGGTGGCCAGCGGAGGTGTTCAATGTGATCCACAGTAGTGGTTGTCAGAATTATTGTTGAAAATACCATATTATTTCTTCATTATTGTCAAGATAATGACGGTTCACGTCGCATTGGTGGTCTTCAGTTCAGTCTGAAATTTACAAAAAAAAAAAACAGGAAAGATGGCGTTGTGGCGGCCATTATGTCAACTCGAGTCAGTGCAGTAGATTGTCAGCAAAGGAAAGCAGAGCAGCGCTGATCTTCGCTGACGGCCCTAAAGAGCGGCTCATAAATTTCTCAAAAAGATAGAGACATTGTGCTCCGTTTATTCTGATAAAAAGAAAACTCAGTACAGCGACGTCTAACAAAATTACGGCCAGAATCCAGAGCTCGCCATGTTTCTTGTGGCAAGCGGCGAACTGAGGAAAATCTACGGAGAATAAACTCCACAAATGAAAGTATTATTTATTTTGCCAAAGCTTCTAACTAAATGTATTGTGCGCCTGTCGTATTGTCTCGAGTTGTTCATTCAATAACTTTCTCTGAAAGGCTTTGTTAAGATTGATGTAAAGTTTTATTTTCTTTTTATCTTTGGACTGAATGTAGGGACGAAAATAATCTTTTCTTGCAAGAAACAGGGACTTTTCAGCTGCAATCAACATATGATTGATACACCTGTGACGTCATGCTTTTTTTGGTGAGACAGAGGATTTTCCAGAAACAATCATATATGATTGAAATGTACATCACGAGCTTAAATTCATTTATTTATTTATTTATTTATTTATTATATAATGAAGCAGTCAGGATATTTCTCCATAGTACTTGCCCTAAGGAAAATTACAATGATGTGATACTGTAATGGGGAAATTTGCAACAATATAAGAGCGAAGATTGTGACTTCAGTGAGAGCTAAACTCTCCCTGGAGAACAGCACGAACGTAGTGTGGGTTTACTTGTATAATCACCTGTACGTCGAATGAAGAAATTTACGGGCCATCTGGCATCTCTTCGAGAAACACAAAATGTTTCGGAAAAATTAATATTGGGTGCTTTCCTACCAAAGGACTGAGTTCATACAAAGTAGATCTACATTGGCTGTAAAAATCCTGTGGGTTGATTACACTTAAATGGGCCAGAAGAAAATAAAAGCGGAGTAGGCAGGGCATGTTATAAGGATTTGTCTACAGTGAATGGATACGTGTACATATGTACATCCCTTCACTGTAGAGAAATCTTTATATGTTCAGCTTACTTTGAGAGTATTTTCTCCTTACATTTAAATACAATTAACCCACAAGTTTTTTTTTTGAATGGCCACTTGAGATTCATTTTGTATGAACGCAGTCCTTTGGTGTACTAGCGCACAATATTTATTTTTTCGAAACATTTTGTGTCCCTCTCGAAGAGGTATCAGATGGCCCGTAAGTTTATTCGTTAAACATGGAGGTGATTATAAAAGTAAACCGACGCTATGTTCGTGCTCTTCTCGAGTTAATTTTTGACAATCACTGGAGACACCCCAACTGTAACGTTACTGTATTACCAATTTCCCTATTACAGGGTTATAATAATGTAAATTTTTCTTATTGCAATTAGAAAAATTTATATTGCTATATATATAATATAAATTATATATATATATATATATATATATATATAGTAATTTAAATTTTTCTTACTGCAATTAATAGGAAAAGATTTCCTACTCATTCAAATTCGTGACATGTACATCAATCATCTATTAACTGCGTCTGTTAAGTGCCTATTCATCATAAGTTTTTAATTAAAGTTTTATAAATAGAGACTTCATCTATTATTTAAATTCATCCTCATTTTATTTAAAGTCCTACGTGACAGATGTATCGATCAAAAGAGTACATTGATTTCGTCTGAAAAATCATTATTTCTTACAGGAAAACATTAATTTCATCATAATGTCATTATACGTAGCAGCTACAAAGTCTTGAATTTTTTGAAAAGGGATTTTAATCCTTTAAATAACCTTTATTATACGATTAAGTTATAATGATTTTTCAATCTATCTTACAAGAAATTCAATTTCTGTAAGTTTTTAAAAACTTAGTCTCCATACGATAAGTACGCTTACTTTTACGTGTTTTCAGCACGGGTTGGAGTATCTTTTACTAAACACAACGAGAATTGCAAAGAAAGTTTAACCATTTATGTGTATCTTGAGGTTGTAATTATCTGCATGTTTCGTTCAGAAAAGTGCTGTATAAAATTGTAGTTCATAAGCTAAAGAAGTGACATAACGATTTTGATGTTTAATATAATTAAAATCATACGAAAAATAACCCGAAGAGTAACGTTGGGAAATAAAAACGAAAAGAATGAGCAGCATAACCAAGAAATAAACAAATGAGAATCTTGTACAAATAGCACAAACATTCGGATAAATATCATCCAATAATGTAAAGGAATTATTGAACGAAAAAAGGGCATAAAACAACTGGCTGAAGATACAGTTGAATTTGCAATTTGCTACACTAAAAAAACGTAGTTCGTCATAATTAGAACATAGTTAAAATTAGTAAGACTACTTTTAAAAGCTTTACATTTACTGATTGCATCAGATACCTAGCATTTCTTTCGTACATTGAGAAAGGAAAAGCAGTTCACTCGCTATTCCTTATCACCATTCTTGTAAATTGTCTATATAACAAAATTGTCCATCTGTTAAATCTTTGTGTAGTACTACGAGGTAAAAAATGATATTCGCTGCAACGACTGATAGCTAGCAGTCTACTCTGACAGTCTGTTGCCCTGTCACTCTGTAATTAAAATGAGACTAACATCGTTTATATTATTTAAACTATACTTTGACCATTTTGATTATTTTGATCTTTAATAGTAAATGTATACTACAAGTCGCAAAAACGAAACTAAAACATTATTAGGGGATGATCAAAATGCCTACACCATATCGTAAATATTATTAGGGAAAGATTCAATACTCGTCGACGTACATATGTATGTAAAAGAGAGAAAACGCACTATGTCTCGATAATTTTACTCTATGAGCGTCATGAGGCTAAATTTAATTGTGTTCGAAACCCGCTAGCCTTCATTGAAAATTTTCATGTATGCATGAATTGACACAACTATCATGATGAATCGATGATTTTAAATTAGACTCCGTTTTTATATATGTGTAGTTCTTTGTCGAACTGGGCTGCACCGGAGTCTCCACGAGAAAAGTGCATTACTGTTTCTATTTTTAAAATCTTTTTTATAATAGCTACTTTACTTATTTCTATGTATATATACAGGGTGCAGTAAGATAACTTCCTTTTTTGAAAGCGCTTTGCTTTGAAATAAGGAAGTTATGTTGCTGCACCCTGTACTTGCCCTCATCCTTGCCCATACTTCTTCTTCCTTAGCACTAAGAGTACTTGTTCTGAAGCCTTCCTACTGATAGTGTACTGATGAAACACGAGAATCATGACAAACAAGTAAAATTTTAATGTTTTTTTAGCCCCTGATCACTAAGAAATTTCAAAGTGGATGGAACAAAAAATGCACTGAAACAGCAATAATATAAAAAATCGGCAAAATATCTATCAAATAAAAAATGTAATGTTGCTGCAGTATTTTGAGGAGGAGTGCTTACCTGTTATCTCTGGTATCATATAATACCTGGTATAATATAATAACACAATATAATATCAGGTTGGTGCAAAAATTTTCGCCGATTTGTAGCTCAATTTTAAGAATGAAAAAATAATTATTTATGAAGAATTTATTCATAACAATAACATTTTTGGGCTTCTATGACCTGATTCATCTATCAACGAGTTTATCTATGTCTCGTTTGTAAAATTCTTTAGGTCTTGATGCGATATATAAATCTAACTCATTTGTAATCTCTTTCCGTGATGTCAACCTAAGGCATTTAAATGGTTCTGCGATCCTCGAAATAAGTGATAATCAGAAGGGACGAGGTCGGGAGAATATACTGAATAAGGTAAAACCTCCCAATCAAGTTCCCAATCAAGTTGCAATCAAAGCAAAGATTCGCAACAAGAAACACGTTGGCACAGGTTCTCAGGAGACAGTTCGTGCGGAACCCATTTGGCGAATCTTTGCTTTGATTGCAACTTGATTGGGTTGAACTTCAGTTGGGTTGAACATAAGTGCAAATAATGCTGCAAAATATGAATGATTCCTTAATAGTCTGAAAGAAAGAGGCTTAAATTACTCATGATATTATAAATCAGCAATAGAAATAGACATAATATCAATTTAGATCATTTTGAATTCTTCTCTTAAAAATCGGCAACAACTTTTGCACCGACCTGACATTATATATAATATGTATAACACAACCTTTTAGTTAATATTCTGGGTCAGAGTTAAAGCAGCAGGACAATGTCTTCGACTAGGTTAGGTTAGGATGAATTATGTTAGGTTAAACTCGTTCAGGTTTATGCTCCCCTCCTTGAAGAAGGTACCTTATTATAAAATAGACTTCTTTATTACGAACATCATGCCGCATCTATAAAGATTTTTTTATAATTTTGCTTTATAAATAATTTATCTAAATTCTAAGTTGTAAATTCATGTATTCTAGGAAATTTCGGAGAACCATAATAGACTTGTGTGTACATTATAGTAACATGGAAATAACTTCTTTTCCCTTAGGCGAACACACTTTCCGAAATGCGGTTTGTCTGTAACCTTTCAAAACTTCGTGTAAAAATGCTCGTCTTAGAAGCCTAGCAAAACTAAACAAGATGTTTTTCTGAGCCTTCCTTGAACAAAAAGCCGCGGCAGCTGTTTACTTATCGGCTGCATTTCCCTCTTGACGCAAAGCTCCTCTTCGTGTCGAGCGGCTCCTGTCGCATATAACTCGACACTCCAGCGCCGTTGCTTTCTCAGACACAGCAAACACGTCTTCAAAGTTTCACCTTACTCAGTTTACTACTTGACACATGGTAAACGATCGTCCGTGCTACGCATTTCAGAAGTATTTTTTTGCTTTATTCGAGTATTAATATTAGGAACATAAGTAATCTCTTCTCCATCTTATTTCAACTAAGTTACAATGCGATCAACACTGCAACTCAACAACTCGTTTAAAGGGCTTGATGGTTCTTCAGTTGAGAACGTCTGCTTTAGAGCTACTTTGGACGCCGGAGGGCTTTCAAGCAATTTGGTGCTCGCTGTCCACATTTTAGGCTCTCCAGAACCTGGACCGCTGTACTCTTCTTTTGTCTTGCTGTCCGTTTCTCTTACGAATCTTTCGGCTACCAAGGAACCAAGATATGCTCAGAAAATTTAAACGTCCATTAACCTATTGTTGATGGAAAGAGGTATTCTTCCTTCTGTAATATTTTTGAAAACACAAGACTACAAAGTTAAATGCTCTCTTTACTATCGTTGTCTGTTTCTAGACGCATAAGAATGTGATGTACTACAATGTTATTTAATTCGTTAAATGCCAACAATACCGAAGCATATTTCGTCTTATAGCCGCATCATTGTCGCGACTTACATACTTAGTCAACATTTGGACAACGAGAAGTTGGTGATTACTTAGCTTCATAGCAATAGATAAAACGAATGAATATACTAGCTCAATTATTCACAAAGGTTTCGAAGTAATAACCTATCAATGCAAACTATGAGCATGTTTTTAACTTCACTGGATCGTGATTTCTCTTCCTGATATTTCTGTTCGTGGAAATTTTTATGCAAGGGAGATCTCCATGCTTTTTACACTTCATTCCACGCAACAAAATAACAGATTTTTGTACCAGGCCTGTACCTTAGTAAACTCCATGACTTACAGCCCAATTTTATGAGGAAGAAAATGTGGCCTCATTAAACAATCAACCCATGTGTGAAATAATCAAATGTAGGAGCTCTAGAGGGCATAATATTCTGATGCAATTCATGTGATTATTCTACGATGAAAAACTTTCAAATTTGGTACATTATTTTCTTTTAAATTTTCAGTCAGTTATCAGACAACACTTGAAAATTCCAAAAGATTAGTATCAATATTCCAGAGCAGCCAGATAGATATTTCCTTTAATTTACACAAAACCATTACCCACTTTTTCAATATTTCATATGATTAGAATTTGAGTCATTTTTTGTGACGTGAATGAAACCTTATGTTCCTTGTTTTATACCAATGTGTCAGTATGAGAGGCGCTGACGGATCGATTTAAAAGGAAGCGCTCTTCATCATAACCTTAAAAATATACTGGGAAATATACTGCAGTATTTTTATGTATAAAGCTATGATAATTTTGAGAAATTTACAAATGAGCGCATTTATTTAAGTTGTTTGTCGTCTAGTCAAAATTATTTGAAACACTCTATTCGTCTTGGGTACTATTAAGCATTCCAAAACATATTCAGAATCTTAGAGTAGTAAGATAATATTTCTTTCATCATTATTTTTAATTCAAAAGCAATGACATCAATACTTGATACTAATGATAAGATCTATGAAATAAATTTACGTCAAGAATAGCAATCAATTCATAGCATTTGAATCCCATTTATAGCGCAAAATCATTTCAAATCTTAAACCACTTCAGACAAACCTCCACCCACTTCAGAGGTTAGTAAATTTCAAGGTACTTGCTTTCATTACGTGTTCCTGTGGAGTACATTGGAGTTCCTCCACTACAGGTTCAAGTAAATGGAATTTGAGAGTCTTATATTGCGCTGTTCAGAATAACCCGTCGCCTTTATTCATTTTGATAACTCCCTGGAACTCCATCATGGCACCGTCCTAACAAGAGTCATAATTCAGAGAGTCATAAAGACTGAGGCAGGTTTCTTGGCCGCAGAAAGAGTACAAACAGACTTGCACTCGTGGCGTTATTGAACTTCAAGTTACTCCTTCAGCGCAGATGAGGGGAAGACTTGATAAAATATCCCTCGATTCAAAGCAATGTCAACTCAATGATGGAAATTGCAAACCTTGAAGAGAATTGTAAGCAGAATTTCTACGTGGGTATGAAGTCTTGATAATCGCATGGGGGATCTCAGGAAGAGATATTAAATTTTGAAGTATATTTACTGAATGAATACCATAGAAGGGTTCTCAGAGGGGGAAAATATGAAAATGTTGACAAAAAGAATAAAAATACCATTTAAGTAATACAAATCAGTAATGGCGAGATAGTGAGAAATTTAAATGAATACAGAGTGCGGCAACATAATTTCCTTTTTTCAGAGCAAAGCGCTTTGGAAAAAGTAAGTTATGTTGCCGCACTTGTACATATTACGCAGTTTAGGTGTTACACAGAACTGTGCACTGCAGGCGATGCAGTCATAGTGAAAGTAGTAGCAAGTCATCGTGCACACACTAAAGCGATTGGTTTGTGACAGTATTATTTGTCAAAGGTCTATTTAAAATATTACGAGCATCAAAAATTCCTTTCGTTGAAGAGACAGATTTGGATAGTTAGTCCACCACTTATTGCAAATCTGAATCGGCGAGTTTGAAAGTTTTAAATGTCATATTTATAGCTGGAATAAGGTGTTGCATCTCGATACAACTTTTGATTAAATGGAACATAACCTAAACTCCCTCAAATTTTTTCTTAGAAAATTAAGACCGCAAATTCAATGTCGTTTGTGGCAAATCCTTCAAAAAGATCCATTAAGTATCTTCACTTCTCGTTCAAAATTTTTATTCATGAACAGAAACCGTTGTCGAAGTAGGCTTTTGATTGACGACAATAACTTCAATCTCTGAAGGAAAATATAAAAACTCAAAATGTACAATCTTATCAGCAGTGTAGTTCAAGGCTTCGATATTGAAAACTTGTAAGTTACATAAGAAAAAACACAATGTATTCTTGAACTTCGTCACCAAATTGAAGAAAAATTGTCTCTACACTCTTCATTATTAACAAAATGTCTTTGCAGTCTCGATAAACTTGGACCAGAGGGAGGAAATGAAGTTGTTAGGGCGGAACTTTGGGACTTAAGATAAGTGAGGACAGGACACGGCTCAATTTCACTGCGAAGTTGTTCGACTTGGTGAGGATCTGGCAGCTGTCCTGCGTAACTGTGTGAGTTCCTTTCTTTTCTTCCTCTTTATCTTTCTATTTCCTTCCTAACTTTCTTTCTACCTCTCTACCCTCCTTTCTACAGTTATACGTTTCTTTTTTCTTTCTTTCTTTCTTTCTTTCTTTCTTTCTTTCCTAATTTCTTTCTATCTTCTCTCTTGTTATAATTTTCTTTTCATTATGCGAAGTGATAAAGTCCATCAACTGATCAGTCCGTATTTTGTGACAAAAATTTTCCTTTGCATGGCTATTTGAACAGTTCTCAAAATTTTTTGCTTCTTTTGTCTATTTATCATTAAATATTTCTTGCTACATCACGAGCGTCTGTTATGTGACTGCATGGGCTGTAAAATGGCCATGCCATAAAGTCTGTAGTCGTCATCTAGCAAGATTGAGGTAAATTTTACTGCAGTAGACCTGGTGTCATTATTGGGGTACCCAGTACAAACTGGCCGTCAGATACAATGGCATTTGGAATTTTCTGGGGGTAATATTCAAATTATTCACTGCTCTAAAGATTATGCATATATGAAGAAATTGTGATATTTTACACCATAAAGTTAAAACACAAAAATAGGACTTTTAGCGAGTATAAATTTTCATTCGTCTTCTCTGGAGAACAATGGAGATATTTGCACACGCAGTAAGGGTAACATGCGCGTGTGCACACTCACTAATGGCAAAATAATTTGGATTTACCAAACAAAACCTTGAACTTAATGAAAACCCTTACGAACTTTTTTCGGCTTTTTGGTTAATGTTTTAGGATTCTATGTAACTTTGTATGACACTCAATTAGCGATTGGAAGCAAGCAAAAATAACTCCAATGCTGCAAATTTCATCTGGTATATTATCCATAAGGCATAAGAGCCTCTGTATGATGATGCATCTTATTTTTTGTTAGGTATTTGTTAATATGTATAATATAAATTCAAAAATCTAAAATCAATAATAACAAGTAATAGTTCAGCATCATAGCATGTATTGAGTAGGAATAAAACGAAAAACGCAAACAAATAGTACAAATTGTTGATTATTAATTAGTTAACCCCAAATATGCTTGTTTACAAGTAGCCCCTAAACAAATTTTTCAAGGCCATCAAAAAATCGGAAAACGATGATAAATAATCGATCTATTCATCATGTTGATTATTTCTTGTTGAGGCGACATTGTTTGCACATCTGGTAAAGTTTCGGTGTTCACTATCTTATGAGATGCACTAATGTACACAAGATGTTTTCCAATAAATGTTTCAAATGAGATTCATGGGTAAAATTAATGAGTCTTCATTCCTATTCCTAAAAAAACATTTCTGTAACTGCTCTGTGTGAGCGGGATGCAGTGGAGCAGGACTGTCTGCACTAATTGTAATCTAGCCCATAATTATAGTTTACCCACCACGTTTTCTTTATTTTACTTCCTCTCCATGCGTGTCTCTGTCTCTCCCTCTCTTTTAAGGGATTTAATTTCCGTTTTTGATCCAATGCCTATGATGATGAACAGCGTACAAACCTACGAGCCTATCATCAGTAGTTAAAACCGAAATTCTACTTCGTAAGGGACTTTTTAATACATGTAATTATGTCGTACACGTTATGATGAAAATATCCCCGAGGTTCACAATGAATTGTGAGCGGCTCGTAAAGAGCAGCAGCGGCTCTGATTGGACAGCCCGTAATTTAATTCAGCAGGCAGGACCTGAAGAATGCCAAACCCGCGCTGGAAGCCGGGCAACGATCAGTAATCAGCTATGCGATGAATTTATAAATATTAATCAGGCTCAGATCTGCTATTCAATTACAGCTTGGAAATCATCAACGGAAGACCGTAATAATTTGATTAGATTCTATGTATTATATGAATATTACAAGTTCTTAACTTAATTAAATCAACTTTATACTCGTATAACAACATTAGAGTACCGATAAGAGCTTAGAAACAAACAATAAATTGGAGGCTGATGCTTAATACTCACAGGTTGATCTACAAAAAAATTACGGCTTAATACTATTATAAATTGAGTACTATTTTATTACTGGATGAAGCAGTTGAAAATCTTAGAAAGTTCCCTCCGTAGAGAGAACCAAGAACAATCAATACCCCTTTATCTGTTTGAGAACCGATTTTTCATGTTTAAATATAGTTTACAATTATGCGTATTGCATGAGTGCGTTGGTTTTTAGTTGCGAATATTTGAATTCTTTACACGATATCGTACATGCAAAAGACGTAACTTCAGAGTAAATGTTTGTTGTCAAGCAGTATCTCTTTATAGGAAAAATAGTTTCATGTGCAATGGCCATGGCTTTAACATTTGCATGTCGCTTGTTCAGTTTGTGTTTTTAATTAGCAAAGGAGCGATTAAAATAAAAATAAACAATTCCATAACATTACTATAATATGAAAAGGAATAGGAAATATTACAGTGAAACAAATATCACTACAGCGGATTTCAGTATATCTATTCAAAAACTGTTTGTACCTACGAATAAAATTTGTAAATGATTATTCATTGCACCTAATTATGATTCAAGTTATCTACCTATCTAATAATTTTTTTACTTCTTGTAATAATCTACCCATTATACCACACATAGTTACTCCTGGAATACGTATGTCAGATATAAAATGTTCTTTTTGTTGACTTAGGCATCAACTGTTACTGCTTCGGGAAAATTCTAAAAAAAATTCCTCATGCAGATCAAGGGAAAAGATGTTTCTCTTGACAATTACAGATGTGCTGAATTCTATACGGACGAGCATGTCTTAATTTTTTCCCGGCAGAGGTACAGTCCTGACACCGCTTAGAGCAGTGAGTCCCAAACTGGGCAAAATTTCCCCCTGGGGAGAAATTGGAAGCTACCAGGAGGGAAATCTTTACACTGCCTACTAGCAATAAAAAAATCTTATATGTATTTTCTCATGTCGGAGGCTATGCAGTTAGTTGAACTTACCACTCTCTATTTGCTTTACTATGTAACTATATCTTTATCAGTATATATGTACATTTTAAAAATGAATTAGTAAATAGTCACAGTATGTGTGTGTTTTAACAATTCTTTCCCACGTACACATGACGGAGAAAATCTAGATGGCTGAACTGATGGCAGGGGAAAAGCCCAGAAAAAGATTGGGAACCACTGGTTTAAAGCAAATGAAATGCCTTTGCTTTCAACATTTTGTCCAGTGATGATCTCCATAGCATCTATTTTCTCAAAATTCAACATGCAGAAGATATACAGCACAATTTTATAATTATGCACTTGAAGATCAAATTATACTAGCAAAGATTTTTCCGAAGGAGCTAGCTGCTTTTCGGAGCCTATTCATGAAAGAAAATGGGGAAAGAGTTATATTTCATCATATCAGGAGAAAAATTTATCGAGGAACTTTTCTTCATCACATCGGAAGAAAATGGGCAAAATTGTGGTCGCCATATCAATGGATGACCGTACGACTAAAGGTATACGAAAAAACAGAATTCACCCATTCTGAAAATTCAGAATCCAGCGAGCGTTTGGATACAACACAACTTCAATCTCAAGATACAAGACTCTTTTTGTTGTTTGAATACCTAGAAAAATAACAGAATTTTGGTATTTCAAATTGCCAAATTTTATCAACATTTCTGTTTCAGTTGGTTTATTGTTCGGTATAGTTTCAGTTAATTTCTTATTTACCTAGTTCTATCCTCTCGTTTGTATTTAATAGTTGAATTCAGGTTGCTTACTATTATTGTCCGCGAAAACGATAACAACACGTCTTACACGTCATCGAACATAACATTTAAAGCATAATCGGTGTTCGATCATACACGTGTGTTAATGTATAGTATTTTCTGTGTGCTTTTAGAGCCTATAAATGGCAAAAATTATTTTACTAAATATATATTTTCTAAATTATTTTATACGCATGTATTGTATGTGCATGTGTCTCAATCCAAGAGGAAATCCTAACTGAAATATAAGAATTGCGTTTGTTAAACGATCATTCGGACCGTCAGCGAAAAATTGTTCCGCAGAATCCGTGGCAGCAGTCGTTCTACACCTCGAAATATATTTGCAAGTTTCTGCAGTCGGAAATTAAGTGAATCATCATTTCCTTTGGAACTCGTCGTGTCGGAGAGTTAAATTAAATTCCTGTTTCATTTCCTAAAATCTTTGTAATGTCCTATTAACACAACTGCCAACCCAAGAATAAAAACTGGAAACGTTTATCTCTTACGCCAGGTCTAATGAACCCATGTAAAGGCCTCTTGGACCACGTCGTACGGTGATGCAGGACTGAGATAGGGGCTCTTTTCTTGGTGCTATATTGCCCACAGTTCCAGTGAGGCGTAAAGTTTTGAATCCGAGTACTTGTAGATGTGTGTCGTGTTGAAAGGGAGAGGTTACCGTGTTTGTTGGAATCCGGATTTTTACATTTAGTCTTAGAAAAGCGCTTTTTATATATAAACATGTTCGTTTTCGACCAAAATGTCATGGTACTCTTTAAAGTGTGATAGCTTTCAGAAATGCAAAGAATATAATAAAATAAAATAAAATGTTGCAACAGGAACGAGCCGATTGGTCCATTTTTGGGTTGCTACCCAAATCCCATGCCGTTTAGCTTAAATGCGTCAATCAAGCACATACACCTCAACAAACATAAGTATTTCTATCACGTGAGTACACCTTAATCAATTACAAGCACTTCAGTCACGGTCCAGCGTTCAGTCACGGTCCAGCTTCGTAACTGCAAACATATATACACAGACCCAGAGTTGAAAATTATAGGGAATCAGTACTTTAAATACAGAATTGGGGGTTCCTTTCCCAAAATTTATCGAGACGATTTTTTAACGTGTTCATGGTGCTAGCAGAGACGATATTTTCGGGTGGTTGATTCCAGGTTTTAGTGTGCTTAAATGGAAAGAAGTTTAGAGCGTGGAATGTCGTGTAGGTTCTTCTTACTAGTTTGTGCCCGTTATTTCTGGTTCGCATGTTCTCGTTTCTGTCAAAAAGCCCTTCTAGTGTAACAATGTTAAAGCCATTGAGATATTTAGCCTATAGGTCTCGATGAGTTGTCCTCGTAGTCTTCTTTGTTCCAGAGAGATGAGCTCGAGCTGCTAGAGACACCTTTCGTACCTGAGATTGCGGAGTGCAGGAATCATCTTCGTTGCTTTACGCTGAATTTTTTCCTTTTGTTGTTTCTTCGTAGGGTAGGGGACCACAGTTGGCTATTCTAGCTGTGGTCGCACTAATGCTTTATAGAGCGGTAAGATGATCTTTTTGAGTTGTATTCAAAGTTTAGTGCAATGAAACCGAGGATCCTACTCGTATTTTTGACGCGTTTTTCCACTTATCATGCTTGAGATTTTGAGTGATAATGATACCAAGATCTCTTCGTTGCTGTACTTCTTCAATAGGTGTGTCGTTCATCGTATGTTGGAAAAGCTAAATATTAGCAAGAACGGGCGTGACTGAGCATTTGTCAGTCCATTGAAGGAGACGATTCAGGTTTGACTGAATACTCATTGTCTTTTTCAGTGAACGCTCAGTGACAAAGATATGTATCGTCCGCAAATTTGTTGATTTTACTGATGATCCAGACGTCAAGATCGTTGATGTAGATGATGACGAGGAGCGAGCCTCATCGAAAAGTTCATTTCAGCAAGATTGCCTGTAATCATTGACTCAGTTTTTATAAAACTTAGCTTTGCACATCGAATAGCAGAAGGATGCAAACAGTCGCTGGGAGTATTATCACTAATCATGAGACCTTGCCGTTAATAATTTGAAAGCCGATAACAATTCATGTACTGAATCGCAGAGCTGGGCGCCGACAACCGATAAAAAGGTAGGGATGCAGACCAGAGGGACAGCATGGGATGATTAATTTAATGTTTTTAAAAAATTAAAATAGCTCATTATCCTCTTCTTAAGATGTGACAAGGTTATGCTGAAAAGCGCCGCGGTGGAGCGCTTGATCACTGTCGGCAATGACATCATCAGGGAGATGATGCCAGGTCATACAGATTATCAGTGCCCAGCCATGCTATAATGGAAATAAAATGTTCATAAAAGATGTTCCTTTGCCAGTACAGCAGTCGCTTGCTTGAATGAACGTACGCTCTTCCAGTCATCCTGGTTCCCGACAGGATAAATCCTTGTTAAGCTCATTTATCTCTAAATGTTTCACCTCTTTAAGCAAAGTCTCATATAATTATTCTTTAAGCCTTTCAAGTCAGGAGGTACACATTTCATACCTCCGATGAAGCCATGTTCAATGCTTGGTGGCACAGAAAGCATACCACTTTTTAAAATTGAGTTCTTCCGCTGCTCACCAATTCCAAATTTGCACCACCATCATAAATGTAAGGGAATATCTCTATTATTCCTTAAATTTTTGACCATTTTACACATTTCTTTCTATCAAACTTATGAGCCTGAAAAAGTTAAAGAATCGGACCTAATCAAAATTGCCACTTAAATTCATAAAAAGAGAGGAAAATGCCGAGAAAAAAGGCAGAAACAGCAATTACACTTGAATAATCGCTTAAAACAGAGGGATGTGCCTAGAGCAGTGGTTCTTAACCTTGTTGGAGGTACCGAACCCCACGAGTTTCAGATGCGCATTCACCGAACCCTTCTTAATTAGAAAAATAAAATGATTTTTTCAAATTTAAAACATAGGTATATATTTTAGTGGTGCACAAATTGAACCATGCAACAACATTGCTGCGTTCAAAGAACAAAATTATCAGAACATGATAGTCACACAAAAAATATAATAATGAATATTTGCTGCAAATCGGTGTGACTTCTGCTGTAGCCTTCCAGGGACCAGTTCTGAAATACGCAGTTTCACCTTGGTAATTACCACTCTCATGCATTTTCGCAACAAAGTCAGTTCCTTTTCTCTGTTTTTATGTCCAGCACCCTCGAAAAGGGTTGCTCGCAAAGATGTGTTGTAATAAACGGTATGAAAATTTGCAGAGCTTTCTTAGCAATAACAGGGTACGTTACCATTTGTTGACACCAAAATGTTGAAAACGTTGTTCTGAATAGTTGCTGTTGAAACTGGCTCTGCTAAATTTCAAAGATTTCATCAAGGTATTCATCATCGATATCTGTTGTCTCAACACTAGACGTGAACGGATGTCTCACCCACTCTGGATATGACTCTCTTGTAGGGTAATATCCGTCGAAAGACTTTGCAAGCCCATCTAAGTGCGTGGCAATTGCTTGCTTCTGTTCCGCGGGTACAGAAATGTCTCCGATTCCAGATATATCTTCGATCTTACACAGTCGTCCAGCAGGGGAAAGTCTGAAGTTATTGTTTCAAAGGCCTTCAGATTTTCCTCCGCTTCGATGATGTTGAATCCACCGCCCTGCATCTTGTGATTGAGATGATTGAGAGCTGCGAAGATATCATCCAAGTGCACTAAAATGAGAATAAACTCATAATTTTTTAAGAAATCTGCATGACAATGTTGGTGCTCTTGCAAAAACAGGGCTAATTCCACACGCACGGCAAAAACGCAATTCAGCACCTCTCCCCGGGATAACCACCCAATGTTAGAATGGTACAGAAGTACCTCGCATTCAGAGCCCATTTCTTTACACAGCTCACTGAAGATGCGGTGCCTCAGAGCACTACTTTGCATATAGTTCACGCAGTCCACTATTTTTAATACTTCTGCCAGTTTTGGAGGCAACGTTTTTATTGCCAACGCATGCCTGTGTAGAATACAATGCGTAACAATGACGTGTGGTGCATCGGCTTTCACTACCGCACCAAAACCAGACTCTCTACCCAGCGTGACTGGAACTCTGTCCGAACAAACTGCAGAAACCATATCCCACGAAAGACTATTATCTTTGAAGAAGTTATCCACAGGTTTCTTCACTTCGGCTGCCTTAGTTGTTGTAAGAGACTTACAAAATAAAAAATCTTCATTTATCACGTCATCTTTCACATAGCGCACTAATACGGCAAGCTGGCTTAGATTGGAAACGTCTGTGGTCTCGTCGAGTTGAAGGCTGAATTTTGCCGGGCTTGAAATCAGATCTGCAACTACTTGAGCCAAGATGTCTTTGCTCATGTCCTCTATTCTGTCGCTAATGGTGTTATTTGAAAGAGGAATTTGGGATAACTTTACTTCAGTGTCTTCTCCCAGCATGATATTCGCTATCTTCAACACAGTTGGTTTTACGAGTGTTTCACCAATGGTAAGTGGTTTGCCCTGCTTTGCAATCAGCTAAGCAACTTCGTACGATGCTGTGAGAATTGGTTTGTTGATGGGTACAAAGCCGAAAACAGGCAGAGTAGCCTTTTCATCGAATCTGGCTCTCTTCACCTTGAATTCAACGAGCGTTGTGTTTTTGTATTTTTCATCTCAATGCAGCTTAAGGAAGTGTTTTAGACTAGAATTGCTCAACTTGGCATTGCAAATCATGCAGTTATGACGCTGACTCCCATCACGTTACGCTTACATGTGAATCCATATTGTACATATTCATCCGACCTCTTTCTTTTTTTGCTCAACATAGTAGGTACGAAGGTATTAAAATATTAAGAAAGAAATCACAAGACGTACCCTCACGACAGTCACAAGTCGACTATCGAGCGCACCAAATTCCCTGCAGCACAGATTAGCCAAATGATGTAGCGTGATCATCTGCAGCCAATGATGGCCAGCAGGGCGTGCCATGACGAATCATATGAGTCGGATGTGTTTCTTAACCTCGGCCGAACCCCTGAGACTGATTCACCGAACCCCTGTGATTCGATCGAACCCAGGTTAAGAACCACTGGCCTAAAGATACCCCGCCGAAAACTTATGAAGCCTTCGTACCCTAAAACTCAAGAGTTGGCACCATCACTGTTCTGGTCGCTGCCGGTAGATCAGCCACCTCTGTATTATGTCCCTTAGGTCACTACTACAGAATTATTATTACCATTTTGGTTAAACCATCGTAGCCGCGATAGCGGCAATTTCCGCAGTGATGCACGGTATTAACCTTCCGTCGGGCGCAACTGATCTGACAGGCTCAGCTACTTTAATTTTGCTTAGCACATGCAAACTTGCGTCTGACGGAAAATTGAAAAGCATTCCACATTTGATTATAGGACCTCTCACCAGTTAGAAACGAAAGTAGGTATCAGGGTTCAGTCTGATATTCACAACTACTACAGAAACAGTCACACTGACTCCATAACACCCTCGAGAGAAATTCACGAATACCACCTACTCTCGAAGAACTCAAAGCTCTCCGTACCCACAGAATAGGAACCTGTCACATGGCACAGAGCAAAGGATGACCTCAATGAGCGATAACTCCGATAGCGAGCGAGCAAAGCGAACATTTAGGCAGCCCAGAGATTGAAGAAAAGACAAAAACGTTTTTACAGTTTAGTTATAAAATAAAACAATAGCACAAAATCATGTAGAACACTCCGCAATGCATGACAGAAATCGATACTCAGCGAAGGTTCTTATTCAAAGGTTACTAAAATAAACAAATAAGCAACCACAAGTTGCTGCACAGAAAATTAGAAGTTAGCTTGTCACATAAGATAATCTTATAGAAAATTGATGACCCGGCGCAAATTTGAGGCAACGCAATGAAATAATTCGAGGATAACTCCTCACGTAGTTGCAAAGCTCGCTAAGGAACTTGTTCAAGATTCAAAGTACAACTTTAGCATATTGAGGATACTTCACAAGTCAGAACTTAAAATACTGGTCAATCCTACGTCGTAACTAAAAAAATGAAATATAAACAAGCAGGCAGGCAGGGAAGGCATATTTATTGAAGCATAGAGGTGATAGTCGTTTAAAAATCAGGCCCTCAAATAATGCTGGTATCTTGTGATGGATACACAACGAGACACACTGAATGGTCATTTTTCTCGACTGCATATTGTGTTCTAGGAAGACATGAGTGCACCGAGTCCAGAATAAATCAAGATAGCATGAATACGATAGCAGTAAATAAGTAGTTGATATTAATTATAAACAACAGTTAGGTATGCTAAGCAATACTTTAACACAGGTGAAGTACACTTTCCCATTTCACCACACAATAAAACACCGAGCAGAGTCGTAAGCCTCCTCCACAGTATCATAAATACAAAGAATATCGACGATGCGAAGTAATGAGAAATGCCTCTCCCAACACACATCATTAAAATAAACCTTACTCTTAGGAGGAGCTAATTCCGTTATGGGCGGCACTGACATGACTGAATAAATAATTTATCTCAAACAATTCTGCCAAAATCGAAGCGAATAATGGCAAGCTCATCTTTCAATTATCATTGAGAATTTTAAAAAGTTCTCCGATGGAAACTCAACGAGTGTCCAACCAGTATCCAATCAATCTCGAAAATAAATGGTATAGAAAACAGCTACGTGTAAAATCTACAAATAATATTAAAGAGTCTTTGAGAAGTAGGCGTAACTACTGTAACAATTGCATTTGAGGAGTTCATCGAGGAATGGTTGAGTCATTCGAGCTCGCGCTGTGACTGCTCGTTGTCGTGGTGTTGATGGTCGCGTTGATGTTGAGGCGACTACGAGAAGACCGGAGTCGGCCGTCAGTGGCAAATTTGGGAGACAGGGCTGCCGTGATGGGTTTCTCGCTGGGGTGGATTTGCAATGGCTTGTACTGCGGCACTGGTTTTGCCTTGTGCACATTGCGCTTACGCTCCTCTGCTATGCGTGCTTCTTCTTCTGCCGCACGCTGCTCTTCCTCCTGACCACAAGAATAATTAGGAACACTGACAACAACTATCGACCACGCATCACTGTTACTGTCTAACAGTTCTGATACATCCAATAAAATAACTCATATAAGATTTATAATATCGATTGATAATTTGGAAGAGCAGTAAGGATACGGAGACGTTTAAAAAGCAAAGCGCAAATTAATTTCTGTATTAGTACCAAAGGAGTACTGTGGTAGTCATTATATGTGTCTATAATTTACTTCATTTCATAAGACACACACGCTCACGTCAACATCACTATTTCTAATACGATTAGAAATAGTGAATTTTGTAATAGAGAAATCAGCTTCTATAGTGTAACGTGTCCTAATATCTAGGAACCGAAATCAGGTTTATGTAAAACTTATCTATTTACCTATGCAGACAAATATAGCTGTCTCGCAGTTGTTTTATGAATGAGAAATAAAAAACACGTAGAGTAGGCGTGAAAAGTACAATTTCATATTTCACCACTGGACACTAAAGAGAAAATGACATTGCTGGTTCGTAAATTATCCACTTTTTATGCAGAAAATGAACTAGTAACACAGCAATACAATATAACAAAACAGCAACATATGAAATAATGAAATTATAATAAGATAAAAGAAAACAGTAAGAATATGAAGTAATCAAATTAAATAATAAGAAAATAATATAACAAAGCAGCAACAAATCAAAAACAAAACCGGAACAAAATTAAACCACAATTTGCTGTGGAGAACTACTGACATCGCTTGCCCCACCTGTCGCTTTTTGGCCATGATCTCATCCTCGCGCTGTTTTATGTGGAGGTCGAAGTCGTGACGCTCCTTGCTGCGTTTCTCAGTGTTGAGCTCAAACGCCGAGATGTCAGTAAGGGGCTTGTAGCTGCGCTCTGGCAGGAACGGGTCCTTGCTCACCACCGTCGCCGCGCGAGCGTGAAAGCTCCTCAGTTCACGCTCACGCTGCTCACGTTCTTCTTGCTGCACAATCAGAGGATGTAGGTGATCTGGCAATCATGTGAAGTATGGATACGCTCAGACAATCGATTACTCGTCAACTACCGCTGGTCAAGCTCTTCTTGCTGCACAATCAGGGGACGTAGGCGATCGGACAATCACGTAAAGCATGTGCTCTAACAACATTTAACTCATCATCTTCCGCTCCTTTTTCTACTCAATCACGTGACGCATGTGACCTGACAGACACGCAACGATGTACGTCCACACTCACACAACGTATCTGCTCAAAATTGAGGACACTCATGCAATATATTGGTTGCACGAATGGCCGGATCACCTACGAAAAACAGAACAGAATGAGAAAAGGAAAAATAAGTCCTACCGGACTATAAAACTAACCCCACACTAGCCTCCTGTACCTAGCGTTGGGGATTGTAGGATGAGTGGCTAGGAATCACATTGAAGAGCACTAATTCTGCAATACACACTGACGAGGACAGGCTCCATCAACAGATCCCCTACAGCGGAACTCGGGAATTTAAAACATCCTCATCAGTCTCCATAAACGTTATACGCAAGTTGTTGAAGGTACTGTAGAGTAGACACAAAATAGAATAAAATGAAATGGAATAAAATGAAATAGAACATGGCAACAGGACGAGCTCAGTGATCTATTCTTTAGTAATAACAACTAACCTCTTTCTCCATAAGAAGTTTCCGGGCCTCAGCTCGCTTGTCGATCTTGAGATCGAAGGGCGCAGGCTTGGTGGCGCTGGGAGGCTTCTTGCTGGGCAGCCCCTTAGGGCCCCCGTCAAACACAGGCATGGGCAGCGCATGGAACTCGGCCAGGGCTTTTTCTTTCGCGATTGTCTGTAACAAAGCACAGCAATATGGTGAAAAAACAAAACGACCATGACATCCCAGTTCACAGTGGTGTAAGTATTCCTCGTAGCATAGAAATTCCAGGGGCTTTTTTTAACCTTAAATTGACCACTGTCTTTCCTGGAGTACATTAAAAAAAATTTACTTTAGTTCCATGTTAAATATTTCGTTCAAGACTTAGGTGAGATTCCATAAGAAATCAAAAGCGATGAGTAATAATTTATGCAATACTTCGTTCCATTAAAAAATAACATGGTAGTTCTAAGGTTCAACCTAGTGCTTCGACCTATAAAATCAAGCAGCAAATACAAAACGAAATTAGAAATAGAACATTAAGCAGAATTAACCTTCTGAAGTCGTGTAGGAAGTCACTAGAATGAAATAAAAATAGGAATACAAAATTGTGCAGAATTTAGTTTATGAAGTGATGCAGGAAGCGGCAAAACAACACTTCAGTAACCTTTAATAATAGTGGGGAAACAAACTGCAAAAGAAATACTAAGTCAACACGAATGAAATCTACGATGGACTTCCCGAAGGAGATTAAAATACCAATATGATATTAAAGACTAAGTTCACTGACGAGAAATTTGATTTATCAGCAAATTAACTATTGAAATAAAATTAAATTAGTAATTTTATTGACGTTTTCGTCACATAACTGATAGCAACACAGAAAATATTCACAGAAATATTTACTGACGACGACACATACTCTGCACCAGAGAAGCTTCCTAAGGACTTTATAAAAGAACTCATCTGTTTAGATAAGGACTTGGACGTAAGAGGTATAGAAACCAAAACCGTCAATAGTTTTCTGAAATGAAAACTTTCTTAAAATTCATAAATTTTAACTAATTAGACGTACGCGTTCTGCTCTCAATGTCACCTCCTATAGAGCAAATTGAAATAAATTAAGACCATTTTATCAAGAACCAGACAGGACTGGACACGATGAAGGGAGTCCAGCCTCCTAAGACATTACTCAAGTGACACGAACGCTACACAGCACCATCAAGAGGGACAGGAATACGCTAACAAACATGGCACTGAGCATCTCAAAACAACTACCCAACTGAGACCGACACTACACAGCACAATCAACAGTAGCATGGATGCGCTCAGAAACAAGTTCAGCATCCAGAAACCACTACCCAACTGACACTAACACGACACAGAATAAATCAACAGTAGCAAGGATACGTTCATTCACTGAAACTTCAACATCTCAAACCACTACTCAACTGAGACGGACACTACACAGCACAATCAACAGTAGCAAGGATACGTTCACTCACTGAAACTTCAACATCTCAAACCACTACCCAGCTGAGACGGACACTACACAGCACAATCAAGAGCAGCAGAGATACGTTCACTCACTGAAACTTCAACATCTCAAACCACTACCCAACTGAGATGGACACTACACAGCAAAATCAAAAGCATCAAGGATACGCTCAGACACAAAGCTTCACTCACCTCCTCGATTTTCTCCTGCTTGCGCTTGAACATTCGCTGGTCCCTGGTGTCGAAGCTGAAGGGCAACACCTTGGTGGAGGTACGCTCCTGACGCTGAGGCACTCCAGCGTGAGGGACGCTGCCCAGGCTGTCGTCCAACATGTCTGAGAAGCTCGTCATGCTCGCCGCCGCAGCTAGCTCCTGTGTGTAACAACGAATTTTAGAAAAACAAAGTGCGATGGAACATTCATGATCAGAAGAAATCACAATCAACCTGAAAAATGAAGGATAAAAGATTAGACTTGAGTAAGAAAGATGACTAAGTCTTTTAACGAGAAGGAATAAGATAAATGATAGACGAAGCTTTTTAAATGATAAAGTAAAAATTTCGACCAGTTTCATACAACAAACTGTCGACGTGCCTTTAGTCGATTAATACGAATACAATAGTAAAGAGATAAAATATGACAAAAAATAATACTTTTCAGTTTTTGAGTCGATTATTTCTATTAATGTAGTCCCTTAACACTTAAAACATCAAATTCTTGAACCAAAAAAATTAGGAAAAAAAGAATAGTAAATCTTGAAGTGGCAGAGATAATGTACGGACCAAAGAAGAGAAACAGCTCTGAAATGGGACAAAATTAATTACACAGAAACGAAGGTGCACAAATGCAGAGCGAAATTTCAAGAGAAATTTCTGAATAAGATAATACCTGAGTCCAAAATGGTCACTAAAAGTAAATTCTACCCATACCACGTATGATTCATAATTTCCAAAAGCTCGCATCATGGGAATTAGAAAGGCATTTAGGAAACGATCAGCAAATTGAAGTGAAACGGAGCAGGACACGTGTCGACGAGGTCCAACAATAGATGAACAATGAGAATTACGAGCCGGCCTCCGCGAGATCACACTAGGAACAGAGGCCAACAAAAGACCCGTTGAAAAAATCCAGAAACAATAGGATCGGACGGCGCAGGACGGGAAGAGATGGAGAGAATTAGGGAAGTATCCAACAACGACTTTTGATGGCTGAGATGATGATACTACACACTTTCTTCTGACATAATCTGATGTATTTCGACGAACTGTATCCATACCACCCACTTGCAGTCATGGCATACCCTGGTGTACTCTTAAGCCCTATACCAACAACTTACACTTTCATTCCCCTGATGTATTAAGAACTATACCCACAACCCTACACTTTCATTGATAGCATTTCCAGAAGACTTACAAAGAACGAGAGAAGAAAGGTGACTGACCTTCTTGGTGGTGGTGATGTTGAAGGGTTCAGGCTGGGTGACCGCCTTCACAGGTACGGCTGCGTTCAGTTTAGGAGCCTCGAACACCTTCGGGTTCAACGGGTGGGCCTTCACTTGGTGTCTGGAGGGCAGCTCAGTGTTTTACTACGTTTATAGCATTGATTTATAATAAATTATTTTCTGTGCACAAGAATAAATAGGTTTACACAGCATTTTCTATTCAGCTGCGATACAACAAATATTTCAAAAAGATGAAATACCGAATAATAATGTGAAAAGTTATACTGTATTAATTAAGATACCAGCCAAGGAGGAGTGGTTCTCGATGCGCTTCCAAGCATATGGAGTGACATGCAGAGAATATGAATACGTTAATCTAAGTATCAGAAAAAACTCACAATAGATTCTAGCAAAATATACTTAATAGAAGTTGTAATAAAGTATAGCTAGCACTTCAATGACTGGCTATATCGCGCGAAGGTCTTGCAATTCCGAGAGCAGTCCATCTGTTACGTCATCAAAACAATAATGTAATTTCACTTTTATCCTTATTATGAGATTTCTCGTTTATAAACAGTAGCCACAACTATAAATAATCTCAAATATAATACAGTGGTCTGAAGAATGTCAAAGTATTCCTCGGTAATTTTGAGCCTCTCATCATTTAGGAAAGAGTAGGTAGGTGACAGGGCACTCAATCCATCGCCCTCACAAAAACTAGCCAAATGTCACGTACCGTTCATAAGCGATCAGCTGAGCCCCAGGGGTTTTAGCTGCCCACCCATTTAGGATCGAGCGCCTTACCCATGCCGACACCCCATCAGGCATCAACGCTATGTATTAAATAGTACAACGTATACGTAAATTTTCGAACACATAAATGCACAAAATTGCAGGCTAACGGAGTCCAGCTTTAGTTTAGATTTTTGAGAGCAGCTGGCATTTACCAAGGCAAAGCAGTATGCAGTATGGCCCTGTACTTCACAGGGACAAGCAAGCACTCCTCCCATGACAAGGAAGAGATACCTCCGTTACGCAAGATACACGAGCTTTTTCCTATTGTTCTTTGTGTATTTGTCACGCCAGGAAAGCTAAAAACAATTCACAAAATTCATAATTCCCTAACGGTAGAGCACAGCCGTACGTCTTAATTAAGCATTACGTTCGAGTTAAGCCGCATATCTTAGCCAGAATTTTACAATGGTCGCCCTCTCTCTCACTTCAGAGCCTCAGCCATCTCTTGCTCCTCGATCTGCTCCCTGCTGAGGTGGTTGACAGGTCGAGAACGGCTGCGAGTGCTGAGGTGCGGTGACTGGGGGCGAGTGCAGGGCATGCTGCTGCAGCTACTGCTGCTCTGTGTCACTTTCTTCTGCTGGAATTTGTCCTCTGAAACGTCACGAATGAGGCTTAATCATCCATAGTAACAACGAAGAACACACGCACAGCAAATGCGGCCAGTAACTAATCAGTTTACCGATAACATATTCGAAGTCTTCTATCGTTGAATAAATTTCCCATCTAAGGCGGAAAAATTTAGCGTAACTAAGGTTTATACAAACATTTGACAATAAAGCCCCATAAGTGTTTAGTAACTATTTATAAATACAAGAACTACATTACTCAACTTGTTATGAACAATTATTATCATTGTTGTTATTTTACAAGTGCATTCAAGACCAATACGATTCTTTGAAAGTAATACCCGCTGAATTTTTCCCGCGTAAATTAAAATGTAGTTCTTTTTAGTGATTCAGTGACACACATAATCCAACGAAGACATTCGCCACGGCTTGCGAATTTTTATGAAAAGAAGAAGTTCATTGACAAATTTACTATCGTAAATCGTAATCATACCTATATACCATAATAAATAGCACTCTTAAATCGGTGCTATAAGTATCAGAAATTCTACATAGGCGAGATGCCATAAGTAACAGAAATCCAAAATAGGTACCATAATAAATATGAATTAGGTACCATTCTTTGGTTTGGTCCTGAATCGCTGAGGAGTGTTGCTGTAGAATTTCATGTTGAGCTCAGCGAGAGACACAAATTTGTTCTTCTGCTGGTCCCCATCGTCAGCCAGGGCCTTCCTACCCTCAGACAAATTGAATGGCTGGACCTTGGTAGGACCACGGGGAGCATGGCTTCCTGCGTTTTTCTGGGGAACATCAAAAGAAATTGGAAAGTTTGCGGCAACAAACGTAAATATTATGTTTGACTTTCGTCAATAACACAGACCTGATGTTGAATTCTCGTACGTCAATCATAAAACGCAATGTTCTTGTTACGTTAATTTGACTCTGATACGGTTAATATTTAAGCATGTCTAACTACCGTACATTAAATAAGTAGATTTCTAGTTTATAAACAATAGCCGCACAAAGAAGTGATTTCAACGATAATGCAGCAGTCTCAACAATGTTATGAGTTACTCCTCGTTAATTTTGTGCCTCTCAGCATTTAGGAAAAAATATGAAATAGAACACTTAATCCATCGCTTTCTCGCAAGATCGCCAACTATTACGTCACGTTCATAGGCGGAGAACAGCTAAACCCCTGGAGTTTCAACGGACTACCTATTTACTGCTACCATCGGTGCCTCATGCCATTGCTTGCAGTACACCAGAGCAACGGATAAGGCCACTCGTTCGTCTCCAGTCTTCTCTCGACCAGCCAGCGACAGCTGGGATTTCAGTATCTGTTTGTGGCAGTAGATGGTCTTGGCCATCCACCAGGCTTCATGAAGAGCTCCAAGGCAGTAGAATGGTTTGGCTGGACCTTCACCACCGAGGAACAGGTAGAAACGACGGAGAAGTTCTTCATAGTCCTCCCTGGGATAGTTCTTCGACATCAAACCCTCCTCCAGGAAAGGCCAATGCATCGTCCTTCAACTTGCTGGCAATGTCATTGGTGGCGAAGAACTCTGCGAGATACTCCGATGTTTCCATTGTCTCTCTATTCCAGAAATCCACGGACTATCAATCACGAAGTCGTTTGAAGATTCCAATGTCAAGACCAGAGGAAGTGTAAAGGCTGGCTTCGAAGGCATCCTTCAGGGTCACCGCGTGGACATGACAAGCCCCCCAGAGCAAGCTTTGTCCGAGTTCTTGCTCAACCTGAATGCAAGCACATTGCACCATGCCAGTGTTCGAAGCCGTGGTATCGAATCAGAATGCGATAATCTTGTCCCTAACACCCGCTTCCTCCACCTCCTTCAAGATCACAGCAGCCACATTTCTGTCAGTCGAATTCGAGCTTGCCGGAACCCCAAGAAGAAACGCGGCGTCCTTTTCTTCTGCGTGGAAGACGGAAATGCAGTCCTCCTTATTGCCAGAGAGAGGAGCTTTCCGTCGCAATCCAAGCCTGGCCTCTCAGCTATCTCCTCGTTTTGCAGTTCCACGATCCTCTCAGCGGCTTGCTACGTCCTCGATAGACTGGTCTATTCAAGACCGCCATACTCCCAATGTCGATTCTGAGAACTTGAGCAGTAGCTGTGAACGTTGACGTTGCTTGGTTTCATGACTGATAACTTCTCTCTATCCCAAGTTGACATTATGTTTTAGGATCCTTCACGGAGATCTGTGGCGATTGTCTAATTTTTTTTTCTATAGGTTCGGGATCCCCTAGCTGGTCATGACATCGTCGACACAGGACTGCTGCTGCTTTGGCTCAGAATTTCCGCCATTCGAGTCACGTCACCTAAATATTCACTTTATCGGGACCCCGAAATCTTACTCAATTCCCAAAATTTCCATGAAATTTTGTTTTACAATCAGAAAATCAGAATAGGAAATGAGCATGCAACATTTCCTAACTTGCACATTTTGGGACACCCTACTATACACCACACATGAATTCCATTTTAATTCGGCAACACAAATTTCATTTGAATTTGAGAGCACCAATTATATTTTAATTCGAGAGCACCAATTGTATTTTAATTCGAGAGCACCAATTCTATTTGAATTTTACAACACAAATTCCATTCGAATTCGACAACACAAATTCCATTTGAATTCGAGAGCACCAATTTCATTTGAATTCGAGAGCACCAATTCCATTTGAATTCAACAACACAAATTCCATTTGAATTCAACAACACAAAATCCATTTGAATTCAACAACACAAAATCCATTTGAATTCAACAACACAAATTCCATTTGAACTGGACAACACAAATTCCATTTGAACTGGACAACACAAATTCAATTTGAATTCGACAGCACAAATTCCACTTGAATTCGCCAGCACAAAGAACAAGCAACACGTGTGAGACTCACAGCACAACTGCGGAGGGTTTTGGCAAAGTCAGCAGCGGAGGCAACACCTGGAGCAGCAGCAGCCTTGGCGGTGGATTTGGTAGCCCCCTTCAGGCGGTGGTCGGTAGAGAAGTGGAACTCCACAGGCTTGGTTGTTCTAAGGCGCACGTCCTGTGGATTGCAGGTCTGTCAGGCCACGCTAGATCTTTTTTAATGCTGCTGTTAGAAGCATTGTTGTTATTGTATTTCTGGTTTAACGACTGCAGCCACAATAGGTTATGCACTGCATTCTCCCAGTAGAAGCCGAAATTAAACCATGATTCTTTTTTTGAGAAATCCTGATTATTTCCATATTCTACAACTCTCAAAACTATGCTATACGAACTTAAGAAAAATCGCAATTGAGTTGGTGCTCGAAAATTGACGTCTCATTTAGGTCATATAAAAATCTTTCACACGACTTTACAGTCGTTATGTTAAACGGCTGTTAATTGTTAGAGGGCATGCCTAGTAGTAACACTAGGTCTAGGAGAGGGCATGCCTAGTAGTAACACTAGATCTAGGAGAGGGCATGCCTAGTAGTAACACTAGGTCTAGCAGAGGGCATGCCTAGTAGTAACACTAGGTCTAGCAGAGGGCATGCCTAGTAGTAACACTAGGTCTAGCAGAAGGCATGCCTAGTAGTAACACTAGGTCTAGCAGAGGGCATGCCTAGTAGTAACACTAGGTCTAGCAGAGGGCATGCCTAGTAGTAACACTAGGTCTAGCAGAGGGCAGTACAGCATAGAAAACTGTGAAGTGCAACAGAGCGGGAGACGCAACAGAAACAGTGAGAGGAGCACATCTATATAAAATCTGAGATAATATAAGGTAGGATTATTATTTCAACTCATTCAAGATATAGAGCTTCACTATCAAATTTGATGGACTGAATTCATAAAAATATTCCTGTCAGCCCAGCAGAAAGTGTCGTTCGAGCATTGTCTGTTAAAAATACCGTAGCTGAGAAACTGGTAACTCGTGAACCTGATCTCGTGGGCACATCATCAAATGAGTAATTCACGAGTCTAAATGATGAGCACATCTCCATATAAGTCACTTCTGATCAAATCAGAAACTCATGAACCTACTAAACACATCAAATCTGTAACACATCACTATATTTAAAAACTCATGAAACCAGTAGCACACCAAGTAAGAAACATGAAATCAATAACTCTGGTTATACAGCCCAGGCCACACACCCTGCCGGAGTTGCTGTGAGTGCGCTGCCTGCGAGTGGCAGCTGCGGTGTCCGCCAACTGTGCGAACTGCGCAAGGTGCGCACGCTCCTCTACGGATAGGGACCCACTGCCGCCCTTTGTTCTGCAACATAAAGCGCTGTATTAATCATCTGGAGTACGTTTCAATGCAAAATATTTTAATTAATCATCTAGAACACATTCTGATGATACCTATTCAATTTAATTATCTTGCATATATATGTATACATACGTACACACACAAGTAAGCTACGTACAGAACAATAATAGAGCAAAAATAGACCAAATATTAGGGACCACATAAAATCAATGTTCCTTGATTCGCTAATGGATTGAGCAGAACACTGACTTGGCAGCAGCAGCAGCAGCGCGGTTGCCTGGTCCTGCAGACACGCTGCGACGCCGCCCCTTGAAGCCTGAGCTGCTGTTGCGAGAACCTCCACTTGTGGTGAGAGCCTGCATCACATTGTGAGCTGTAGTCGTCCTCACTCATAATTCTCTAGTCATTTGTAACCGACTCTACTTTAAAACCATTCACTGCAAGTAGTTCTGTTAATCATTGGTTACCAACTCTACTTTAAAACCACTCACTGCAAGTAGCAGTTCTTTTAATCATTGGTTACGAACTGTACTTTGAAACTACCCAATACAAGTACTAGTTTTTTAATTATTAGCCAACAGCTCTACTGTAACACCACATTCCGCAAATTCATATTTCAAAACTCAGATCTGAATAATCTTAAGCTCAACACACTGTATGTATCACCTATGTTGGACGACCTGATGTATGAGGAGAGTAATGGCCCCATCATAATGTTTATTGGATGAATAAACTTTTAACTTAACAGGAAAAAAGGTTATATAGAAGAGCATGAGTTTCTAGTGTTTTGGTACTTCTATATGACCTCCATTGCAATTGCACATGACAACATAGAACACAGCAATATGCAGCCCCAATTTGAAAACTAAAGATGTTTTTTAAACTTTTAGAAGACATTTATAATTCTAAACCAGTGTTTCTCAAAGTTTTTTCAATCATCTATTGGTGATAATTAGGACACTATTTGATTTTCCACGGCCTCCTGATGATTATATTACTGTATATTATACAGTAATATACGCCTCCTATTCAAGGCGTACTCTCCTACCGCCCCCTTCCATTTCCTCAACGCCCCCAGGGGTTGACGGTACGGACCACTTTGAGAAACACTGTTCTAAACCATAATTAAGTGCAGACTTCAACATGTTGATGCTCGAATCTTCGTTCGTTCCTTAGGGCACCTCCTAGTATGAACTTCGTAGATTTATTAGTTTTATAAGGCTTCCCAAATCCATTAATATAAGTTAGTAAACACATACGTTTGGTCGTGAAATATTCTCATGCTTCTATGTTATCATAAATCTCTCATTTATATAGAATAGATCATTAGTCACACACAGGTGCATAGGGCTTGAAAGAAAGATGTAATAATGCCTCCCTTTTCTAAAAGACAGAGAAAAACCACACTAAACTAATGTCTTAAACTGCCAAGTTCTTAATTTACAAAAATATTTTATTAAGTACAAACATTCAAGTTTTTCCTCAAAATCTCACTCAAAACTATGCAGCAAATGCTCTCAGCCCAGATAATAGTTTCAAGTCTAAGAACACATGTTCTTTGACCTCCTAATGCAGTAGTAACGCTACCAACATCCAAAATAACCACAATCAGAATCTCAACTCTCACATTCAAGAATTGTTGCAATGCTACCAACATCCAAAATAACTCCACATTCAGAGCACCAACTGTCACAGTCAAGAATAAGGGGCAGTCAGAGTTGCAGGTTTGGGTTATACATCACCACCTAAGTGCAGTGAAAATGTGACTTTTATAGATGAGTGATTCATCACTGACCATCTGTCAATAAGTGACTCACCTGAGTCGTACAGTGACTCACCTTAGCAATGGCAGCCAGTCTAGGGGAGTGTCGCATGGGTGGCTGCTGAAACACACCATCGCTGCCTAGAGGTCCTGCACAGAATGTGGATGGCAATGACTTGAAATCAGTTACAGATCTATAAACAAGCAAGTCAAACAGACATGCTTAATAAGAAGACAGAGCATTTGAAACAAGCCCCACACACAAATCTACTAAAAACATGGGAGTCTTTGAACAGATATGACAAATAATGCATTGATGTTCTTTAATATATTAATAAGAGAGTATAGGGAGAGTCCTTATACAACTCCTCAGGATTGACATTAGAACAAGAAATAATTCAACAACACGGCTTAACAACAGGCTTACAATATTAAAAATTAATAACCCAGTCAGACTAATCTACCATACACTAGCTTTAAGCAATGGCCTACCTTTCCTACTAGACCTGGTGAGACGTTTTTCTCCAAGTTCCTGCACTTCGTCTGACTGTTCAATCTCCATGTGCTCATCATCATCGTCTTTGTGCAGCTCAGCAACAGGCTGAGGATCTGCAGGATCAAGATGCTCAACTTCAGATTTCCCAGCATTCTCTATTTTTAGAGAAGTCTCATTGGAACAAGCATTGTCAGTATCACAGATCATGGCTTCAGCATGGTCACTGCTGCCTGATGCAGCAGCACTATTGTCAGATGCAGCAGCACTATTGTCAGATGCAGCAGCACTGTTGCCTAATGCAGCAGCACTGTTGCCTAATGCAGCAGCACTATTGTCAGATGCAGCAGCACTGTTGCCTAATGCAGCATCACTGTTGCCTGACACAGCAGCACTGTTGCCTGACACAGCAGCACTGGCAGTTCCATCAGGCAGGGGACTCTTGGGTTTCTGTTCAGGTGCATGGGCATCCAGAGAGCCTTTAGGTGTCTTGGAAGCTGAGGAATCTCCTTTGAGAGCCATGTCAGGGAGACTTCGAGATAGTCCCTCACTTTGACAATCTGAAAATTTTACACAGATGTTAATTACATTCTGGTTATTTATGCAGCTTTTATGTACACTTGATTTGTATTTCTCACAGACAAATTGTTGAATGTTCATATAAAGTTTACATAGATATTTCTTACAAGAAGTCAAGAAATATATATGAACTCAAAAATTTGGTACCCTAGCACTGGTAGTGGTAATCTAGGCAGAAAAAAGAATTTGAATTAAATGTACTCAGATAAGGAACATTGCATAACTCACCTAGTTAAATACACTAATTTCATTAGTGAATTAAAATTGCATGTGTCCATTTTACCAGTATTTGTCATACAAACATATATAGACTAAACACTTTCTATACTGTAAAATGTATCAAAACAACAATAATTTTATATGAAAACAGATGTGGTCATTTTAACATATAAATCACCCACAACAAAAAAAGTTCTTTTCTTACCAAAGAATGAATCCTCATTGCCATCCTCATGAAAATTGGTAAAATCAATTTGCTTTGGAGCATGAAACTCATAACGCTCATCATAAAACTTTGTTGATTGATCCATTGAAAGTTTTTATAAAATAACTCTGAAAGAAAATGTATAAATTCACAAATCATTTTTAAAAAGTAACAAGAATGGAACACTTTATGGCTAACTCATTAGACCATTATTATGGATCTTCAAAAAATAAGTTACAGAAACATTAATTTTGTTACTAAAATATACTATGAGACAAATAAGCTTGAATATTTTGATATATCTATATACAAAAACAAAAGAAAATTTTTGTATACATAAATATTTTCAAAAATTGTCTTGAGCTTTTAGAACAATTAAACCAAGGTATCTCATAAAAAGCAAGTAAAATGACTGTAGAAATGCTATTGTTATGAGCCCACTACAAAACATGAAAAAATTACAAATCAAAGTGCTACAAGCAAATGAATGTACATACAGTAGAAGTCTTTTTAACCAGCACACATAGGACTTTGTAGTTGCTGGTTAATATCACCCAAGTAACCACAAACAATTTATAGATATGCTAGATATAAAAGGAAAACAATATAAATTGCTTAAAGCAGTTGAAGAAAAAACAATGAGTAAACATATAAAGTTTGACCAGCAAGTGATGGTTTAAACTTTAAAGGAATGCTACTGAATAATTTTCCTTTCATTTAAGTAGGAAAGAAATACACAACATCAATATGTACACACAAGAACACAAAATATGCTGTACTTTGAAAACAGAAATAGTATTTCTAACATGAATGTATCTGAAACAGCAAAGTAGAATACTTAAGAAGAGAAGCCTATTAAATAATTTCAAAAATAAAATTTTGCATTCAATATCAATGAAAATTACACATGTAGAAAATGAGAACTTTTTGAACTTGCAATCATGTAAAAATCAAACTAGTTTACAAAGCAGATAATTTGAGTGAATTAACCAAATCTCCAGAGCCAGTAGGAAGCCCATGGAAGATATGAAGGTAGTTCTAGCCGAGTTGTCAAGTCTAGCCCAAGACTGAATAGCCTTTGAAGTGCAGATCCTTTAAGAATTATGGATATTTTCATATGAATGTATAAGAAAATCTCAATTTATTGCAAAAATTATTTCAAATCTCTTAGCCTGTCATAAGTTTTCGAAGATAAAAATGTTTTTCACCAAGGCAGCCACCTAACATCTTACTCTCTGGTCCAACCACCTAACATGTTATTCTTTGGGGCCGCCACCTTACATGTTATTCTCGGGTCCAACTACCTAACATGTTATTCTCTGGTCCAACTACCTAACATGTTAGTCTCCAGGGCAACCACCTAACATGTTATTCTCCAGGGCAACCACCTAACATGTCATTCTCCAGGGCAACCACCTAACATGTTATTCTCCAGGGCAACCACCTAACATGTTATTCTCCAGGGCAACCACCTAACATGTTATTCTCCAGGGCAACCACCTAACATGTTATTCTCTAGGGCAACCACCTAACATTTTATTCTCCAGGGCAACCAATTAACATGTTATCCTCTGGGGCAACCACCTAACATGTTATTCTTTGGGGCAGCCACCTAACATGTTATTCTCTGGTCCAACTACTTAACATTTTATCATCTCCCTTCAGGAATTATCTTAGATGAGCCTGGCACATAAACAAAAACCTTTGTAATGCTACCCTAATGTGTGTATTTTTGAGGAAATTGAAAGCCTTGACTGTTCTCAGCCATGTTTCAGTTATCTTCTCGAGCAATAGCTGCCAGCGAAACATCATTGAATAAAGATATGATTCGTGAATCAATCTCAATACAGGTGAAAATACTTCGTCTATGATATTAATGTAAAAGACCAATATGGTTCCCCATTCTTCATATATATTCATACTGCTATACGTATCAGCTCGCTTGCAAATTCTTAAATTTAACACAATATGACACGCATATAAATGAGCACAAATAAAATGACACTGTGATTTCTTCTATCTACCCGTAATGTAACTTCTGATTTAGTACTGAAAGTAATTTTATAGCAACAGTTGTGACCGATATCAATCTTACACTCCTGTACACAGAACAAATTTCAAATTTGAGCGCTGACTGTCTGAAGTGATGTTCCCTCGGTTTCTAGCGGAAATTAGTACAGCGACAAAGCGAGGAATTTCGTTTATCATCTCTAAGCTAACCCAAAGAGCTTGACACTCAATGGACGGTTGTAGAAGCTATCAGAGAGGATCTAGTGTAGAGTCTGTTTTCTGAAAGAATGATAAAGACTGTATTGAATTACAAAGGGAATATTAAATGAATATAAAATAAATAGTAGGTTTAACAAATTTTTGTTAAACAAACAGGAGTTGGCTGCCAAAACTTTCATCATAAATATTTCAAATCTTGGTACATTCTGACTTGCATACCAAGTTAAAATAGTTTTTCCAATCATACTACGCTTTCATTAAGAACATTAAGAATTTGAAAAACCAATGTACTAATGTCTATGTACTGTGTACTCGATTGGAAATAAAGATTGTTTGTTTGTTTGTTTGTTTGTTTGTTTGTTTGTTTGAATGGAATCTAAGTAAAAGTCTTTGAGAGAAATTTGCTGGGGGCAAGCAAGAAAACTAAAGATTCAGAAGATTGTTCGTGTTAGAATTGGAAGACCTACGGATAATTGGTTATTGAGAAATCATGGAAGTAAAGGACTGGAGTGGGATTGCAATAAGTGGAAGAAAGAAACTGGAAAATTAACAAAAGAGTATGGTCTGAATAAATGAGAGCGTAATATGATTGGAAAAACTATTTTAACTTGGTATGCTAGTCAGAATGTACCAAGATTTGAAATATTTATGATGAAAGTTTTGGTAGCCAACTCTTGTTTGCCTCATATGTAAGGCATTAAGTGTGATACACTTAATGCCTACATAGAGGTGGAATGAGGGAATACAAGATTATGTTTGCAGTGTACCCGAGGAGTAAAGGAAACAGTTGAACATCTAATCTTAGAATGCAGTAAATATGAACATGAGCGAGAGAGCTTCATGTGTGTGATCTATGAACAGTATCAAGAGAACCAGTGGAATGCCAGGAGTGTTGAAGAGGACTCTGGTATAAGACATCTTATAGGTCTGGATGAGGAATATAACATTACTGTTGTGGATGCAATGAAAAATTTCTTAGTGCATGCATGGAATAAGCGATATTGATGTCGAATAGTCAGTTTTCTTGACTAGAATGTGACTACCTGCTAAGCATTTGGGGCTGTTTATGACAAGCTGGATCTCCCACTGATTCCCTCACTTGGCTGGTTCTTTTGCATTTAATGACTCAGGGTCGACCTAGAAGAATTAGTGTAGACGACCCTGGATCACAGGAGAAAAACTCTGGGATGCCACCCTGTTGTATGTGTATGTATTAAAGAGAATTAAAGGCCGTTACAAAAGCCCGAGCCAAACGCTGGCCCTCAAATCTTAGTCTAAGTCTAAGACTCATTGATGAACATTTAAAAATTGAGAGGAAAATGTTTAAGTTTATACATATTTAATAAGAATATATATATATTGACGTTTATTTCCCCTCATGGTGTCAGTTACTTCACAACTTTCCTTCTAAAATGAACTTTATTTCCAGTAGGGTATACAGTACATAAACATTGGGTTTTAAATTGAATGTAAAGTAGAGGCTCTTAGGATCACGTTAAGGCCGTTAAAAAGGTCCCAGCCAAACGCTGGCCCTCAAATCTAAGTCTAAGCGTCGATGAGCGTGGTTCAGGTATGGCTTAAGTCAAACGTTCGGTGTAGCAGCTACTGGACATGTACTTCTAGCTGCCAATGGTACAAACAGCTAACCAGACACAAACAGACCGTGACAGCTACAGGAAACGAAATATTCGTTCATGAAAATGAACGAACATCTTGTTAGTTCATTTTTAAAACCTCTTTAGCAGCCACCGTGGTCGAGTGGTCTGCGGCCCGTGTTCTGTATCGGGTATCTGCTTCATGTAGAAAGACTGCGGGTTCGAACCCGGCCATGGACACGAGCTGTTTCTCGTACGCCGCGCCGTGCACTCAACCCGCTAAGCACTCAACTCCCCGCCCATGAAGACGCCCATCAACCTCCCAGGATCGTCGCATGGAGCTCACCATCACCCTTACTCTTAGAATGTTAACCTTAAGAATTTGAAAAACCAATGTACTAATGTCTATGTACTGTGTACTCGATTGGAAATAAAGATTGTTTGTTTTGTTTGTTTATTAACTGATATATTTTTCAAAACTTATGTGTGCCCTTCGTGATTTGCAAAAGAATGTTCGTGTGTTTATACCTCTTTGTTGGATTACAATTCATGAAATGAAAATATTAACTAAATGTGATAAAGCGAACATCCCTGGTTTGCATATTATCAGAAATATCCCGAACGTTTTGCGTTTGAAAATTTTAAAAAGTTTTTCTATTCCGGGTTGCAAGATTTGTCTTTTTTGGGGCCAAAATTCGCAAATCTGGTATTTATAAAAAATTTGGCCTTGAAATATTACGTTTGGTTATTTATTTTTTGGCTATTTATGATCTTTTCCTAACATATTAATAATATTTTTATTATTTGTTGCCATTTGTCACATATACATCATAATATGATAGTTTACTGAAATTCTACGAATTGATGGTTATATTTGAAAATAGTTTGTTGTGGAACAAAATGTAGTAATAACTAGCATGAAGTATGTTTAATATTGATATAACATACGTTCAGTTCATACTTTGATTGTTCTCTGTTACATAACTACTCTCTTCAATGCTACTAAAACAACAAATGAATGTTTCTGGTATCTTCAATAGAATACTTATCTATATATACGTATTGACCTAAATTGTGTGATTCTACACATGCATTCAATAATTTCTGGTCGCTTTGTCCAAATAATATTTTGAGTGAAATCAATGGAGAAGAGTTGTCTGAGTTACCAATAATGTCACTAGCTGCCAATAATATTTGTGTTACTGAACGGCAGTATAGGAAAATTAATTCAAATGAGTGTATATAAACACTTCAGTTGATAATAATATTTAAAACCATACAGCTACCTTCTAGCTTGCTACAAGCAATTCAATTAATTATTTACCTATGGACTTCAATGTCTTGGAAATCCAGCGAGCGATGCCTTCGTCTAGAAAATGCCAATGCTTGTGACTGCAGCTGAACATAAGCCAACACCAAATCACAGACTGCACCTATTTTTTGGATGTTATAATTGGAATATAGGCTTCTCATATTAAAAACTCACATAGGCCTTCCTAGCCCCAACAACGTCGAAGTCAACTAATTTTTTTCCACTTCACTAGAAAACTCAAATGACGAAGATGAGGCACATATTTTGATTTTCATTCAGAAAGTAAATGGAGTCAGGTGAGACCTTTTTTTTCATTTATTAAATTGAGATAATTTTATACCTATTGGAATCAAGGTTTGCAATCAGATGAGACACTTTTATTTTTTTTATTAAGCTAAGGCAGTTCAAATCCTGTTTTCTTATGGTATATGTTATATATTTGACTTTTTGGTTTATTTGCAGATAAAATTTATTCACAAAGACCACTCAGCATCTGGTAGCCCTGATTCTCTTTGTTTACATGGTCGTGTCATCAGTGTGCGAACATTTGTGGTATAGTGGAGTTGTTGCTGTGCATGGTTTGTAACTAATCATTGAGGCTGATATCCCAGGTAAGATATTAAAAATATTTATTTCATAACATGATATTCACAGCTTCAATGCATTTAAGCTACCAAATAAGATATTTCCTGTAAATATTATGTACTAATAATTAATTGCATCACTGCAACCCAGCATGGGAAAGAGAACTCGGCTAGGGTTTGAGTGTTTATAATTGTATTATATTTTGCCCATATTATTAGTGTATTACCACAGTACCACATTCTTTTGAAATAGTACACGATTATCTCTTTCTACTTAAGATCAGTCAAGAAATTCCCATCTTCAAGTTTTTCTTTAATTGGATTTTCTGTCGTTCTATTTGGGTAGAGAGATATATGACTAAACAAAGGGTATAGTAAAATGAGAAGAGTGTCAAAACTTCTTGTGTGTGCAAACAAATAAATAGAATAAAATATGGTAGCAGGAACGAGCGTTTGGCCCTTTCTTGAGCTGCTACCAGAGTCCCAAGCCGTCAAAAGTTAAGGCATCATTGCAACCTTTGAAAAAGCTCATATGTTTTTGTACGCCATTATTAAGGTTTCCTCAGGTAGAAGCAAAAAATTTTTGACACAAAATTCTTTTGATTTTTCTTTGTCGATTATGAAATTGCGAAAAAATTTTACTACTACGAATTTTTTTAGTTTTTGCATCAATGTCTCTGAATCTGTACGAACTTGGCATGAAATTCAGGCAACATTTTATTTTACTGGTGCTTTTTGTTCGGGCACCGTGTCCATACCTCATAATTGACATCTACCTTTATCTGATATGAAACGTTCTATTGTTTGTCAATTAATTGGCAATTCTACATTATTTCTTCGCCTTGTAATTATATTTAAGCTTAATTCATGCTGTGATTCTCACGTAGGATGAAAATTATGGTGATTAAAAAACTTTATGTACAGTGGACTTACGATAAATGCAGTGACCTAAAAGAGCTGAGTGGAATATCACTGGTCAGTATTTCTAACTCTTCCTTAATAAAGGTTAGGCTTGGTATTATTCGTAACTAATACTGTACTTATTTGTACAGTATGCTGAAATTCCTCGTTCATAAAGATTACTATGTATGCTAACACAATTAAGTTAGATTCCCTTAAATGCTGGCACGGTTAGGCAAGATTCCTATGTATGCCAGCACGGTTAGGTTAGATTCCTATTTATGCCAGCACGGTTAGGTTAGATTTCTATGTATGCCAGCACGGTTAGGTTAGATTCCTATGTATGCCAGCACGGTTAGGTTAGATTTCTATGTATGCCAGCACGGTTAGGTTAGATTTCTATGTATGCCAGCACGGTTAGGTTAGATTTCTATGTATGCCAGAACGGTTAGGTTAGATTTCTATGTATGCCAGCACGGTTAGGTGAGATTCCTATGTATGCCAGCACGGTTAGGTTAGATTTCTATGTATGCCAACACGGTTAGGTGAGATTTCTATGTATGCCAGCACGGTTAGGTTAGATTTCTATGTATGCCAGCACTGTTTATAGCCCTTCATCTTTAACATGAAATCAGCATCCTGGCTCAATCCTGTCTTAACAAATGAACTTTAATTTTAATAGAGTACACAGTGCATACATTGGTTTTTAAAGTCTTAATGTTAACATCTTACGAGTAGTGATGGTATTTTTCGATAAGATCTTAGAAGTAGTAATGATGCTTTAAGCAAAATCTCCGTCCTCTGCGCTGCAACTTGAAGTGGAGGCTCGTAGATGCGTGTCGTTGAACGTGGTGGAGGTGTGGCTTACGCCAAACGTCACACGTAGCAGCTGCTGGACATTTCTAGCCACCGATGGTCAAACACAAATAGACCACGGCTGCCACGAGTTAGAACCCAGGCCTTCCCGTATAGCAAACGGGTACCCCCACCAGTCGGCAAATCTGGGAGTATGTATGCTAACACGGTTAGGTTGATTCCTATGTGTGCTAACACAGTTAGATTAGATTCCTAGAAACTGATATTAAATTACATGCATTAGATAGACTGTTCAAGAAATATTTTAGTTGATAAAAGTTCTTTCGAATGCTCCTAATGTTAAAGTAAATAATTGAGAGAAATTTGTGCGCAATTTTGTCGCTGTTAAAGCGAAAATAGAATAAATGGAAAAATAGGCAGTTATCTTACTTTGCTTATATAGCTTAAGAAATTCACCTGATAACGTTAACGGAGAAAAAGAGTATAAAAACAGAAATCGACAATAAATCAGTTACACCAGGTGATCTGAATCCGTTTTAATACTTGTGCGGAAGTCTGTTTTGTAAGGAATTTCAAGCCGAAAGAAACTTAATGCGTCAGACGAGGCATGATAAAATAATAATAATACAGGGTGTCCCAGAAGTAACTGACCCTTTTGATTTGGTAATAAACTGAAAACTATTAACGCTAGGATATTGAAACTGGT
>VCRD01000274.1:273394-301416 GCA_006783055.1 Trinorchestia longiramus
AAGCTCATACAATAATACATGTTGAGTCCGGTTAAAATTGGTATTTCAAAGCATTACAGTGCTTTAAGCCATTTAAAATTTACTGTAAAACCTTATTATCCCTTCTATTGCTTGAAAGGAGTAATTTTTGATCAATTTGTTCGATAGAAATGTAATGTTACTAAGAATGCAATGGCCTCCGCTACCGTAGTCAGCTACGCGGCGATGCACGTCCTGGTTATAGTAGTCCTTGGGTTGAACATAAGTGCAAATAATGCAGCAAAATATGAAAGATTCCTTAATAATCTGAAAGAAAGAGATTTAAATTACTCATGATATTATAAATCAGCAATAGAAATAGATATAATATCAATTTAGATAATTTTAAATTCTTCTCTTCAAAATCGGCAACAACTTTTGCACCAACCTGATGCATACATGTATAATAGGCAGTGTATCTCCATCTATCTCTCTCTCTATCTATCTATATCTATCAATATGTCTATCTGTGGGTGTCCGTCCCATTACTTCTTATCTATTACTGAAGAAAAATTATTGAACTGAAATCAGAACGGGTATGCAGTTATTATAAGCATTGTATTGTGGATACCAAAGGTGCCGGATCGCTAGAAAATACTCAATTTTTTCTGTTATTAGCTTTTATTTTTTACAGGGCCGTGTTATCGGTAGATATGTTACAGAATGAAAGTTCTGTATATACTGATGAAAAATATTTAGGGTGAAACTGAAAATGTATTTTATTTCATAGATCCTCAATTTTTTCACTTTTACGCGATGGAATTTCAAAATGTACTATCTGGGCTATTTTTTTGGTAAATAAGATGCAGAAATGAAGTTCTGAATGAAATTAATTGAAAGCATTCATTTAAAACATAATAATATGTTGTATATCTTTAATGCATTCATCTTTATAATAATTTCAAACTAGTCAAATCTAAATCGTGGAATTTCCACGGGAACTTAATGGGATATGCTTATCCCAGCAATAAGAAACATATTTATGTATACGATAAATACATTCATAATTTAGAAAACATCCCGCTATATAATAATAGTTTGTTATGAAGTCTGGCGGTTGACTAAAAAATCATTCACAAAACATGATTCTACATGGCAAGTCAGTATCTGCTAGTCGTTTGTGTACTTGCATTTTGTAAGGGAAAAAATCAGTTCTTTCTTAACACGTTTCCTGCGAAGTGACCCACCGTTGGGTCACTTAGGTTAGGTTCTGTATTAAATTCCAAGTCTTTTAGTGACTATGTGTACAAAGTGAAGATTTGCACCAGCTAGGCAATCGCAGGAAACCTGTTAACGATATTATGAAATGAAGATTTGGTTAAACCTGAAGGATTGTGGCGACATGAAACACTTGCATTATCATCTATTATTTGTCGAACTTCTTCTAAATTTACTTTGGTCCTGACAGTTTTTTGGCCTTCCACTATTTCCCTTATTTATATTCAAAACGGTTCCTATTGTATTGGTCTTTCTGATAATGCTTCGAATCGTCAGACGGTTATGCAATGCTCTCTCCAGGAACGTGACTTCGAATTCTTCTCTTGCACGCTGTATGTATCGGTTACTGCTGTAAGAGTTCAAAATGAAAACACACTGATCTTTATTAAGCAGAATTTTAAAGGTGTAAAAGCTCAAGAAATTAATCAGAATTAAACTTTTGTATGGTTCCGGTATCATATATGTATACCAAGGACTTGATGTATACATATATCGGTTAGTGGAGACATTTTTTGTGGACACCCTGTATCTAGAACTGCCATTCTGTATCTTGTCTACCGATAACATGGCCGTCAAAATTTTACTGTTCAAATGTGATGAAATCAAGAATCTATGAAAAAATACATTCCTAACTTTTACATATAAATTTATTAAATACACATAGCTAAAAGAGTAACGGGGACAAAAGTCAAAGTAGTTATTTACTTTAGATTCTGATTTCAGTTAAATAATTTTTCTTAATTAATAGATTGAAAGAAATGGGACGGACACAAACAGATAGAGATGGAGATACAGTGTGTGTATCAAATGTGAAGCCATTATCACCAAAACTTGGCTGAGCAAAAGTCTGATCGAATGGGTTAAAATATATGTATTTAGTTAATGTAAGGTAGAATTTTACAAACGAGGCATATATAAATAAATACGTTGACAGATGGAATCAGGTCATAGAAGACCAAGGATGTTATTGTTATGATTAAATTCTTCAAAAATAATTACTTTTTCATTCTCAAAATTGAGCTTACAAATCGGCAAAAACTTTTGCACCAACCTGACAGATTAGGATCGAAAGGGTTAATTATGAACATAATATTCTATTTCAACGAATTATGAAAGAACAAGGGGAACGCGGTAAATCACCAAGGTTGGAATAAAATTTACTTAAAGAACCACTGCTTTAAAACAAGTAAAGCAGCCTCCGATTTGCGCTGGTGATTTCTTAACAAAAGTCTGCGCAGAATCGTTTTACGGAACTTGGTAGTTGAAAAAATGTACTCCAACTTAACTTGCGTTTACCGTTTTCGAGGGAATATCTTCCACAAATCAAAACTGTCGCCTGGGCAAATGACAATCATGAACATGGAAGACCATAATAAGCTTGCCGCAAGACCCTGGGCTCTCTCTGCTTCAACAGCTACTAACCCGAACACTTCGCTCCCGTCTCACACATCATTATTAATATTATTATTATTTTATTATGCCTCGTCTGACGCATCAAGTTTCTTTCGGCTTGAAATTCTTTACAAAGCAGACTTCCGTACAAGTATTAAAACGGATTCAGATGACCTGGTGTAATTAATTTTTTCCTGGTTTCTGTTTTTATACTCTTTTTGTCAGTTAACATTATCAGGAGAATTTCTTAAGCTATATAAGCAACGCAAGATAACTTCCTATTTTTCCATTTATACCATTTTCGCTTTAACAGCGACAAAATTGCGCACAAATTTCTTTCAATTATTTACTTTAACATTAGGAGCATTCGAAAGAACTTTTATCAACTAAAATAATTGTTGAACAGTCTATCTAATGCTTGTAATTTAATATCAGTTTCTAGGAATCTAATCTAACTGTGTTAGCATACATAGGAATCAACCTAACCGTGTTAGCATACATACTCCCAGATTGGCCGACTGGTGGGGGTACCCGTTTACTATACGGCAGGGGTCACCAAACTACGGCCCGCGGGCCGAATCCGGCCCGCGACGTCAGTTCACCAGGCCCGTCGACGTTGAACTGACGTCGCTTCCTCGGCTCGTGGTAGCTCCGCCTTTTCCCAGAGCTTTCGTTCTGGCTTGCAAGTATTGAACAGAATGATTATGTGGCCCGCGCTCGTCATTCTTTCAGTTATCCGGCCCACTGTGAAAAAAGTTTGGTGACCCCTGCAGTATACGGGAAGGCCTGGGTTCTAACTCGTTGCAGCAGTGGTCTATTTGTGTTTGACCATCGGTGGCTAGAAATGTCCAGCAGCTGCTACGTGTGACGTTTGGCGTAAGCCACACCTCCACCACGTTCAACGACACGCATCTACGAGCCTCCACTTCAAGTTGCAGCGCAGAGGACGGGGATCTCGCTTAAAGCATCATTACTTCTTTTAATGTCTTATCGAAAAATACCATCACTACTCGTAAGATGTTAACATTAGGACTTTAAAATCCAATGTGTGCACTGTGTACTCAATTGGAAATAAAGTTCATTTTTTAAGACAGGCTTGAGCTAGGATGCTGATTTCATGTTGAAGATGAAGGGCTATAAACAGTGCTAGCATACATAGAAATCTAACCTAACCGTGCTGGCATACAGAGGAATCTAACCTAACCGTGCTGGCATACGGTGGAATCTAACCTAACCGTGCTTTCAAGTTTATTTGCGTGAATGTTTGTATGTTTCTTTGTTTGCATTAGAAAAGGTTTAACTATAATCCATTTCGTAAAGTCTAAAACTGCAGCAACTCGGCTTTCTATAAAGTGGCCACTAAGCTAATAAAATAATACATGTTAGGTCCGGCTAAAATTGGTATTTCAAAGCATCATAGTGCTTTAAACGATTTAAAATTCACTGTAAAACCTTATTATCCTTTCTATGGCTTTGAAGAAGTAATTTTTGATCAATTTGTCCAATAGTAAATGTTATGTTCAAGGAATGCAATGGCCTCCGCTAGCGTAGTCCACTATAAGGCTGTGCTGTGCAAGTCCTGTTACAGTAGTCCTTGGTTTGTGCGTAAATTGTAAAAAAAATCAGTTTTTGCACAACTGTTTCTGATTTTTTGCAAACGAATCCCAAAACTTTTGGTGTTAAAAAGTACGCTCAGTTGCATCGAAAATGTTGTGTTGCAAACTGTCTTAACCGGAAATCTCTGACCTAATGTGTTTCCTAATGCACTTTGTCAGTTTTTTGTGCTAAAAATGACAACGATTTTTAATATAATTTTTGAAACAACTTAAGGATTATGATATTTCTTCAAGGAAGTTCGAAATTCCTCTAAACTCGATGAACCTCCGTCTGTATGCAAATATTTGTACGTAGGTCACGAAAAACACATCAGTTTATGCACAATTGTCTCTGATTTTCTGCTAGCAAATCCTACACTTTTTTCTAAGAAATACGCTCGGGTATATGAATTGAAAAATGCTGCGTTCCTAACATCTTAAACGGAAATCTCTGACCTAATGTGTTTCCCGATACTCTTCTAATCGGTTTTAGTGGATATATATAATTATGATTTTTAATGTCATTTTCGGAAAAAACGTACACCAAGCGGTGCACAAGCTTGGGGAAGCGGTGCACAAGCTTGGGGAAGTGGTGCACAAGCTCAAGGAAGCTATTAGCAAGCTTGAGGAAACGGTGCACAAGCTTGGGGAAGCATAGCTCGACTTACCACGTTGCCTCCGATTGCCTGACCGGTGTAAATCTCCTTTGTACGCATAGTCACTAGAAGGATCTAAAAAAATTACAGAACCTAGCCTAAGTCGTCCACATACTACGTACCACTTCGGAGTTAACGTGTTAAGTTAGCATAGCTCGGCTTAGGTTAGCACAGCTCAGCGTAAGTTAGCCCATACTCAATATTTCGACTCTCTCGGTCAATGTTTCAGAATGTCATGAAACTTGGTATACAGTTCAGGCAACGATTATAGGCAATAAAAATCGACTCTGTTAGTGTCAATTGTTTTGTTATCGGATCTAAAAATCACAATTTCGATTTATTTTTCTTTTGTGATACTTTGGATTTTTGGCAATTATTCTGCGATTCTTCGGTACTTGTTTACGTTTTCAACATATTCGTGTTCCATGCATGCCTATACACTCATTCATTATGAGTTATTGTTCAATTTTTCATTAATTTTGTAAATAATGCACAGGGTTTCCTCTGACGAAATTGTTCTAGTTTTTCGGTCAGTGTCTCAGAATGTCGTGAAACTTGGTATACAGTTCAGGCAACGATTATAGGCAACAAAAAACTACACTGTTCGTATAAAATGTTTTGTTATCGTATCTAAAAATCACAATTTTTGTCTTCCGTGATGCTATGAATTGTGGGCACTTATTCTGCGAATTCATAGTGTGTATGATTTATGGATGCAAAATATGTAAAGGGTATATACTTCCAAATTTTTTGCGGGAGTTTCGATCAATGCCCAAGAATTACCTCAGACTTGATATAAAACTGAGGTAACAATTATAGAGAGCAAGATATTACTCGCCTGGTAGATATTCTATCAGGTATTGTATCCATACATCACAATTCACACTTCCGTGTATGTGGATGATTCACCAAATTATTTGTTAATTAGCGTAAACGATCGTCTGGGTACGATGACCCCAAATGGTAAAGAATAATTCTAATTTTGTTTAAAATAATATATTGTCATACGTGACACGCATAATGTTCAATTAAGTTAGAAAAATTTTACCTGCTTAAATTCCATATGAATAAAATGGAGGTAAAAATGACCAAACAAATTGATGGATATTATTTGACAGCTTTATACATTATGATTGAGAAACAATGTGACAACTATCATTTTTGAAAGAAATTTGTTCCTTTAACTCCTAATTTAATTATTCTATGAGCATTGGGAGGTAGTAGAACCCATTTAACACATTTCCTGCGAAGCGGCCCAGCGGTGGGCCCAACACTGGTTAGGTGTAAATTTCATAGAGCCTTAAGTACCTATGTACACAAAGTGAAGATTTGCACCAGTTAGGCAATCACAGGAAACGTGTTAGAAGAGACCAACTCACCCAAATTGTGGTGGAGCAACACCGCAGGTAGGAGTTCGAAAACGTCTAGCTTGATGGTACATAACACTGAATTAAAATTCGATTTGTATTTCTCAAATGTTACGAAGATACATTACCACCACGTTGTGTTTTAATCATCACTCGACTGTTGTGCAACACCAGCATAATCATACTTCTATCGGTTATAAAAGTAGAATATTTTCTGAGATAACAACTGACCATTGTGTCTACATGAACACTGCATCGCTAATGGCAAAGAGCGATGCCCTTGAAGTATTTCTATTATGGATTGAGAAACAGCGACGGTGCATGGTGACGAGTGATCATGTGTTACAAGACAGATTTCTTTATAGATTCAAGTTTCTTGTGGTGTGACACAAAATAACATTCTTGTTGAGCTCTCTTTTTCACCATGCGGTGAGAGAAATAAGTTTCAATTCATAGCTTTATTTCCGTGATAAAGTAAAAGAGATCAACTGAGCTCAAAATACATAGATTACTACTTGAACATAATGTAGAACAAAACCTCAAATATGTTTAATCTAAATTTAGGCATTAAGTGAAATTTTAATGTTCCTGAAAAGTTGTATGGGTGCACATACTATTGAGTCAGACAAGCTATTTCCATTTCGGCATAAGATAGGACAAACTTTTTAATCTATACTCAACCTCATCTAGTTCCATTACATTAATAAAAGTCACGCGAACAGCATATCATTAACTCTTTTTAGGCAGAATTTACATTTTATCTGTAGAATAAGAAGCTTTATAAAATAATACACAGTACCTAAAACTCATCTTGGTACGTGTAATTCGTTTTCAGGTTCACTAAGACGTATCGAGGACGCTGAAAGAGCCTCAGGACTACTGCTGCATGGCGACCCATCAAAGCTGCGGTAAACATCGTGAACCGGAACTTCTTGGAGGTGTTGAAGGGATTGGGATTTAGGAAATATTTGGGGTCCGAATCCAGATCTTCTTTTAATGCTAGTGAGTGCAGTATCTATGGACTCAGAGCAATCTAAGTCAATTGAGCAACTGCTCTCCTCGTCCACTGTAGTACTCGATTTTGTGGTCTCGCTAGAATCGCTACTCTGATAACCAGAGTCGTCCTGCTTCTGTTTGGTACAATTCGAGCATTTGTTATCAATTGATTGGTTTTCTTCTATGTTAGCTAATCTCGCTTTCCAGGGAGTGGATTTTGTTTGCGAGCTGTCAGATTTTTTGACTACTCTTCTCCATGTTTTCTTTATGGTATCTGCGTCTGGTTTACCTTTCTCAATGAAATGCTTTTCAAGTTCGGTTTTCGCACACTGACATAGTTTTAATTTTTTTCTGCTGATATCAGTATCAGATGAACTGCACCGAGGTGTTGAACCGAGACCACTTCTAGATAAGCTGTTCTTTCTACTCATCGGTGACTTGCCCTCTGAAGCCAAAATAAACTGTCCTCGAATTCTTTCTTCCGACACTGTAGTGGATGACTGTCTGTCAACAACGGGGAAGTTAGATTTTAATGAGCCAATTTTTGAGGTCGATAAATCTAATTCAGTTACAGATTTTATAGACTGAGTTTCTGTAATCGAATCAGAGTAAAAAATTGGTGATACAGGGTTTGTAACTACTGCATTTAAATCTTCCTCTCTAGACAAAGATACAAGTGCCAATGCAGACGGGTGAGCTTGCAACCCCAATAAAATTGAAGCTGCTGCTTCATCTGATAATTCTGGGATGACTTCGTTAGTTAATGGAGATTTGCCACTGATCTTAGTCTTGGCAGGTAGTGAAGGAGGAGTTACTTTTCTTTGAATCTTAGTTTCCTTGGCGGGCAAGGGAGGCTTGTCTTCAGACGAAGACGGTGAGCTTCGTTTTGACTTGGGTGGACGAACTGGAGGAGACGCTGAGTGCCGTTCAGGACTGCAGCTTAACTTAGGTGGTAATGGCGGTCGTTCACCGCCCGCTTCGTCATTCCTAGTTATAGCAGACCGCAATTCATCATGACGATAGTCGTTGTCTTTGAGGTCTATTCTTCCTTCAATCGAGCTCAAAAGGCCACTATCTCTTTCAACATACTTTGACGAGTCTGGAGTTGCAATAGACTGAACTGAAATCCCACTTGTGGCGTCGTAAAAATCTTCTGAATCAGTGGCGCAATAGTCGGAATATTTTCCAATCAAAACAGAGCGAGATCGTGCATTTCTCCGTTTCAGTTTTCTGTCCAGGGTTTCTTTATCGTAAGAAGTGTTTAGGTCATCTTCCGTTTCGGATGCATGTGGAGAGACTTGATTTCTTGCCGCTGCCAAACTTTTTTCGTGAATAGTCTCCTCCCTCTGGTATATAGCATTGCTATCTGTGGTACCATTTTCTGCTTCTTTCTGACTATCTTCACTAACCGCACAACAGTTGGCACAGTTGTCTTCTGCCCTCGAAGATACAGGGCGATCGATTACTTCATAAGAATTTTCTGACGGAGGGGTTGAAGCTCCCATTGTTCCAAAATTTTGCAGTACGCTAGGAGAAAGAATAATTTCATTTTCTGGAGTAACTTCAATTTCATCAGTTGGTTTACTACGTTCAATGTCTTCTACGCTCTTTGTGAGATCGTAGTGCTTCTCAATGGATAGAGAGTCTGCATCCTCGAAAGATGTAGAATCCTCCTGTTGCTCAGCTTCTTCTGAAGACTGTAAGTCGAAAGGTATTTCATTCTCTAAGCCCTCTAGCCATTGCTCAACCTTACAATTCCCAGAACTCGTGCTCTCAGTAACTTCTGCTTCATTTGATGTCGATTGGCGAGATTTAGATTTGCCCAGGGTTGAAATGGGGGTCTTCGATTCTCCATACTTCTTGATACGGTTGAAAGTGGCCATCATTTCTTGACAAAAATTGTCAAATGAACTTGATGCCTCTTCGCTTTTCTGTTTCCCGTCATTCATGATACTGCGGAGAAGAGATGGTTTTATCAAAGCAGGTTGCCGCTCATCGGAATTGACGATTATTCGCGCTTGGCTTCGCAGCTCATTCGCCGACTTGTTAGATTTAGAATGACATGTATGAACTTTAACAAATTGAGCGTTTTTTTGGGAGCTGTTCAGTTTTGATGAGCAGTAAGACACTTCCGAAGAACCATCTCTGTTTTTGCGATCAAGATTTTTTATAATTTCAGACACAAAACTCGTCCCGCGTTCGTTTACTCTCTTAGCAATCCTCCTGAGAGTTGAAGCCCGGCTTCCGCCGTCGGAACACTCATCCAAAGAATCAGCAGTGAACGTTTCGTCCAGTTGACTGACTTGTGGATCTGTGCTAACTACATTAGTGTACTCTCGAGAATTGGTAGTCAGATCTTCAACATCTTCTTTGGATGAAAAAGCTATGTTAAAAGAGACTCTGGACTTGGTGCGCGGCGTAGACGTGCAGCGACTGTGAGGTCTAGATTGGCTAGCGTAGGTATAGTCGTCTTCAGGGATATCGTTCAAGCTAGGCTGAAAGGTTTTCGTCCTCATCTTTGTCTTCGCTGAGCTGATGATCTCGCGGATTTTGCTCAGGAAGTCTAATGCTGCGGGAGGAGGCTCCTGAAAATAAATTAAAGTTATTGATTTCTTTAAATTATGAGTTATTTCGAACAGGGAACGTAATAGATTTCAAATGCAGAAAAATCAACATTAATGTTAAAACAATCTTCAGATCATTTTGAAAATAATATGTACAGATTTAAAGTTTTTAAATTTGCAACATTTATATAAATTGCATTTTTAACCGTATCGGTTTCGAAAACAAGACGCGAAACCAAGAACGAAGTGTAATCGACTAACAATCGATTCGATAACAGATCTCAAGAATACATATTGATTGAATTGGAAGCATTGAAGCTCAAACGAAAACTTACCGATCTTTCATGGTAAAATATAAAGTAAAAGAATAGAAACGAACTAGAGTCTTTTTTTTGAGATAATATTAAAAAATATTATGTTTGTCAGTTACTTAAAATTATCGTATACCATTTGAGTCATCATGATACTAGGTACTCTTACCTGTAACAGTTCCGGTTCAAAATAGGAAGGATTGAAATAGAGTTTCTTGCGACCGTTCTGCTCATTGCCAGAGGTCATGTTTGAAGGCGCAGGGTTCTGAATCCTGCCCTCCATAGAACTCATACTTCCTCCAAGTTGAAGTTCAGGCGACAAGAAGAACGGCTGGTGGACTGGTGCCGAAGTGCTCGGTTGCTGATTGTCATTTTGTCTATAATGATTAGGATGGTCACCTTGTTGCAAATAACCATCACCACTTTTGTGATGATGCTCACTATATTTCTGTTGAAATTCATTTTGTCTATGATATTCTCCTGGAATGTGATTATGTCCACCATTCTTGTGATTGTGTTCACCGTGACGTAGCTGCTTTTGCATCTGCAGATGCTGAAGTTTGCGCTGGTGGTGCTTGCGAGTGGCTGGTTGTGCTTCACTGTCCAGTGCATCATAAGACTGTAAAGTTGGCTGCTGGGACGAGAAGCAGGCCTCGTTTCTTGAGCAAATGGACGGCGCTAAAACGCAGTTCTGTAACGAAAGTCGAAGTCAGCGTTCATGAAGTGAGATGAGCCTTAATTCTGAGAAATGAGCTGCTCAGAAACAGGTTTTGAAAAATGAAAACCGTAGCAATTGATATTTGTTAAGCGATGAGGGGTTGAAATGAATGAGAGGCCTTTACAAAATCTCAATGAATTAGCTTGAGTTTTCAAATTAGTTCTCAAATTTCAAATCATATTAAATGGGTTTCCACTATTGGGAGTACTTAGTCTCAAAACAAGAAGAAATGATCGGCCAAGATTAAAGATCAGATATGAAAAGATAAAGAATATCGAGTTTTCGCTGCTATTGATCGCACGAAAAAATTACTTTCATTGATTCAATTTTGAAACGAGCAGTTACTGGAGTAATACATCAAAACTTTGCCACCTGAGCAACTAGTAATAAACGTTTTAAATAAACCCATATGGTCATTTTTTGTCTACAATAAAATAGTGTGTAATAGCATCTAGGTTAAATCTCGTACAAAAAATAGCAAATGAAATACAGAACTCCGCAATTTAAGCTACAAAAGACGTCTTCAACACCATAAACTTATCTTCCTAGAACAAAGAAGACTGCGAGGACAGCTTGCCGAGATCTATAAATATCTCAACGGCCTTAACGATGTTACCCTGGAAGGACTTTCTAAAAGAGACAGCAACATGCATAACGGCCAAAAACTAATATTGAGAAACTTCAAGACTTCCAAGTTATGAACTTCCTTCCCCTTAAAATTGCCGCAACTTGGAACTAGCTGCCCAAAAACATCGTTTCTGCTGGCACTGTGAATACATTCAAAAATCGTCTCGACAAATATTGGATTACGAGCCCCCCCCCAGTAGTATAACGTACTGATTCAATGTTCCTAACTCCCAGGGCCAGTGTATGATTGTGATAAATGCGCGTGACTGAAATGCCTGTGCGTAAGTGAAGTGCGTGTACGTGCCTAAATTGATTTACGGTATTAAGATGTACGTGCAAGATTGAACAGCACTTTAGTTTAGACGGCATGGAACTTGGGTATCAACACAAGAATGGGCCAAACGGATCGTTTCTATTGCCTTATTCTATTATAAATAGCACAATATGAAATAAGTCATTCTTAACCGTATTTTCTACTAATCCCATTAGTAGCTCGCACTTGGCAAGACGTCGTTAAAGCACCTGAATCTGGCGTTTGGAAGAGTTTCCTGCAGAGTCTCTCTGTAATTGGCTGTTAGGACTGTCATTTGGGCTTGTAGAGTTGGAGTAGCCAACCTGCTGGTCCAAGTGTTCAGGCGGTGTAAGTGTGGAGTCCGGGCTGGCGGATGACGTGGACTGAGTGGCCGGTACTAATGAGGACGTGAAGACGTCATAGTGACTAGCAGTCTTGGATCGCTTGTTAGACTTCATTGTCGTCTCTACAGATGAGTTCGACGGGTTCCCGATCTCGACGCTGAAATAGAAATGACGAACGCTTCAGAGTATCCTCGGTGCCTAAATAATTTGTAGTAAAAGTAAAAGAAAGGAGTATAATAGCAATATTCAGAGTATGAGCATTGAAATTAGTGCAGTACTTATTATACCCTACTACGAAACCTTATCCCGCGAATCAACTTCTTAAGTCTTCCATACGATTATTATTATTACCAGTTCAGTTTTGGGGATCTTTTCTTCCTGTAAAGCAGACTGGCCACGATGGAGAGGTAGATCATAAGGGATAAGCCCACCACTGTGCCTCCCAGTAGCCACATTTTGGCGGTAGTGCTTGCTCCACCTTCCTCATCTTTTCCTGCACGAGACATAATTATTGAATCAAAGGAATATGGAATCAACAGCATCGATCCAATTCTTAGAGGGCAGTACATGCTATGCGACGAGTATCGGAACTACGGACTGGTGGCGGCTATAAAAGTGTGAGTTAACGACCAGCAGATAGAAGGTAGCCAACAGGAGCCAGCTTAAAGATAGGACGTGCTACTGGAATGGAAGGATGGATCACGATGGATTTGATCACTGTACGTGGATCAAAAACAGCAGATTAAAGACCAGTTGGGTTACAGTAGGTAGATCGAAAGTACATTACATTACACAGTAAATAGATTTACGTGGAGTGATGATGGCACGTGAATGAAAAATACAACTAAGTGAAAGATGATGAAAGCGTTTGCAACACTTGTGAAAGAGCGTTCGATGACTTCGCTGCGCTAGAGCGTTCACTGCGCTAGTTATTTAATTCCGATCCCATCTCAATAAAATGACACGTTTAAAATCTATTAACAAGGTATCAAATATCAACTTCAATAAAAATGGATTATTATTATATTCCTAGTAAAATGGAAGATTTACTGCAAATATTAGGTGTATTAAGTATTACATGATGGTACAAATAATCGTTACAAGTCCATGCATAGCACATCTTGAAATGGTGTAAAACACCCATGCTTAGTTCTGTGTGAGTCATCGATAATGCAAAGATTTCATTCTGTAAGAGTTTCTTTTCTCAGTTCATCGTGTACAAGTATGATCGATTTTAGCTAAGATTATTCGGAAACTTACAACCTTCACTGACTAAGCTTCTAATAGTGGTCATTTACCCCGAAGGAGAACAATTTTCTCTTTCTGATAGTTCAACTCAAACAATTTTACGTAACTCCTACGCGAAAATATATTGAAGAGACTAAGCCTGCGCTGCGAGTCCACAGTAAACAATCCTGGAACAGGACATAATTTCTAAAAAACAATACAATATACACTCGTTCCTCGACTCAACGAACTTAAAAAGCGAAACCCTCTGTCCGTCATTGACGATTGTCCATGGTTACTGACGACTGGTGCAGCCGAAGATTTTGTACGACGTTTCCAAAATCCGTTAAAGTAGAGCCCCTTGAACCGAAGAACGAGTGAATTCATTTTTCATCTGAACACTACTCCTAAAAATGGAATATGAAGGACAATTAATGTGCTGTCAGTACGGACCAGCTTGAAGGTTGGAAGTTCCAGAGGCGCGGAAAGCGACACAGGGCGAGAAGTGCGGAGTGTTTTGATGACTTGTGTCCCTGCACAGCAACATGACGAGCACGAGGTGGCCCTCGACGTGCCATCTTGAGTCCTCGTCGCCTAGCCATCGCAGGAAGGTCCTGCCTTTGTTACGGTATAGCCTGAGAGTGAGAGTTTTCTTATAAATAAATGTTGTGTGTAAATATTAAACATAGGCAATGAGAATCTGGGTGACATGTTATTAATATGGAAATGATCAATAGCTTCGAGAGATTAGTATGCAAGGGCATAAATATGATTATAATAGTGTTTTCACTTATCGCGGGTGTTACGTTCCAGGGCCACCCGCGATTAGCGAAAATCCATGATGTGGTGCCGCTTTAGATATTTTAATATCAAGCACATTATAATTATATAATATTTTATAATTACGCACACGCGATAGTCTGATGCTAACGTGAAATGAAAGAGCAATCAGTGGAAGCTCCGCTCGAACGAAAGAAAACAAGATGCGGCGGTTACTGAGCCAATCAGTGAATGGGATATAGAGCAGCATTCTCTGGCTGGTTGCTTCGCTTCAGCCAATCATGTGTTGTTTACATTCTCACGTCGGCAAACAGCGTCTCAAGCGGCCGCTGAGCGTTTTTACTATCCGTTTTTGGTGTATTCATCCGCTGAGTAAACACGCTATCTACTTTAAATTGTAATTTTTAATGATTTATTATATTCTTTTAGTGTTAGAATTCATGTTTTAAATATTTTTTTATAAATTTTGTAATTTTTAATACAAAATTCATCAAATATATACCTTACTGTACAACACGTACAACGTATGGACCAAACCAGTACCACAAAAACCTGCGAAGCAGCAAAAAATACCGTGATAAATATTTTACATTAACATTTTTTGAAAACCCGAAAAATAGCGAGGGAACACGGACCGCGAATTAGTGAGGGAACACTGTATTCCACTTTCCAATAGCGTACTTTATATTCAATTCTTCGGGCACTGGATGTGGAAACACATATGAACTTATGAAGGAAACTTAATTATTGTCATATTCGTAAAAAAGGTAGACACAAAAACGAGATCCTATTAGCGATTAAATACATTGCATAGAAAAAATACGGTATTTTAGAAGCAAAGACATCAAACCTAAACGGGGGTTCGAAGTCCGTGGAGTTTGGGAGCTGTTGCCATCCTTGACGCGTGAGCTTGCGAGCTTCCTTGACAACGCACAGTGGAGACACGAGAGTACCAGCGGGGGACTCCAGGCCTGACAAAAACGAATAAAATTACGGGTTTCTTTTGAGAACTTGAGATTCATGATGAAAAACAAGATTTCGAACATAAAATTTGAAACGCGGAATGGTAGTGATTTCCGAGTAAAATAGTGGAAATGAATTATTTTTGTGTGTAAAGTCAATGGTACTAGTGTTTGTTCAACTGCAAATTTTAATTTCAGTTAAAATACGATATTAACATCCACACAGCGCACGTGTACAACACACATTCACACAGCGCACGTGTACAACACACATTCACACAGCGCACGTGTACAACACACATTCGCACAGCGCACGTGTACAACACACATTCGCACAGCGCACGTGTACAACACACATCCACACAGCGCACGTGGACAACACACATCCACACAGCGCGCGTGTACAACACACAGCCACACAGCGCACGTGTACAACACACAGCCACACAGCGCACGTGTACAACATACAGCCACACAGCGCACGTGTACAGCACACACCCACACAGCACACGTATATATACAACACACGTGTACAACACACCCACACAGCACACGTATATACAACACGTGTACAGCACACACCCACGCAGCACACGTATATACACAACACACGTGCACAACACCCACGCAGCACACGTATATACACAACACACGTGCACAACACACACCCACACAGCACACGTATATACAACACACGTGTACAGCACACACCCACACACAGCACGCACCCATGATGGCGACTTCAGCGCTAGGGTTGACGAGCTGCCCCTGCACGGGAAGGTACACGTGAGGCACCCGCGTCCTGCCTCCTGGACCAACGAACTCCGCAAGCACGCACTCTGAGGGAGACGTCAAATCACTTCAATCCAAGCAATGCTACAGTATCAAATAAAATGTCGGTAGCTTCAGGAAAACTAAGAGTTAACAAGTGAATGAAAAGTGCATGAAACAAATTGAAGACCGTACGCTTGGTACTTTCACTATAGAGAACTGCTTTCAAAATATTTGATGATGGTGAGTTAATAACTACGTGTTTCAAACTCTTACACTGTGTAATAAAGATTATTAAAGGTTATATGTTCATGTTTTCTGTGCATATCTCACGAACTAAATACGATGGTAGCATTGATTTTCCTGTAGAATCGATGCACTAAAGTGCATTGATAGTTATCTAAGAGATTTCGCCTAATGTAACAAGCTCCATATTACGGATGATTCTACCAGTGAGCCCATTCTTGGTGCGGGGTAGAGGGGTGAAGGATTTGAAACACAAATTTTACTTCTAGTACAACTGCACTAAAATATTGCATCATAATAATCGAATAATTAAGAAAAATGAAAGTCACGCTTCGGAATAACTTCTAAATAGCAAAAGTGAGGCGTGAAGACTTAGGAGATCTCGACCGCACGTTGCCCCGAGTTTTCGACGTTATTTCCCAATATATAAGTTATCTGCAGTAATTTGGTCGGTTTTGGGAAAACAAAGTAAGCCCCAGAATAAGAAGATTAAATATTATAGCATTACGAAATTTCACAATATTTTGATACCAAACACAGGCTAGTACTCGATGACGTAAATGCAAAACTGACTATCATGTGACACCGAAAAAGCTAATGCTGTATCAAACGCATTGTGAATTATGTCGTTCATCCCAAGGGCATCCCCAAAAGAACCTTCTATTGTAACGAAACTGTTTAAAATCATATCATACGAAGTTTTAAATTTGTTCCTCAGATTGAGCGACCGATGCAGAGTCGCTTAACTGTCCCACTACGCGTCACCGAACTAGTTTCACAAATTGGTGCGTAAGCGAGAGAAAGAACATTACGCTCAAGATGACAGTGTAGACTGGGGAAACCAGTTTAGTTTGAATTTGTGCCCGAGAGGGAAATGAGAGAAAAAATCACCGACATCCGCTTAGGAAGATCAAGAAAGTTGACTAAGTCATTGGATCTCGCCGCGAAACAATAATTGCACGGATAACCCAGAGAAAAACATGATATTGAGAGTCTTTACTGGGACTTAGAAGACTAGTTTAATGTTTTGCAATCGGATTGGAATTTTCCAGCATTTATATCGATGTGTATCGATATGTATCCATGTGTGTATAGGTACAAAATATTTTATTTACACTGTGTACGTTATTATTTATATAATCTTAAAAAACATGAGTATTTTCATTTTTTCCGTAGTTCCGGATATGAACATACAAGCCTACCATGGTTCGGATAGAAATGGGGAAAAGGTTAGAGTTTCTCATACTTCCTCAACTGCCTATACTCAAAGAAGAGTTGGTGGCTGTTATGGCGTCAATTTACTTCACAAAATAAGTTACGTACAACCTCATGCGAGCTCAGAAACTGCAGACAGGAACATTGAGTCATAATTAGTCAGATCTATAACTCTCTCAACGTCGGTAGTCTCATGATTGTACTGAGAAACTTTCAAAAGTCCCCATCCTTTAATATTGAAATTCAAGAAGTCAGCAAATTAATGACCGTGACTCCCAAATTAGTGTGTACATATAATAAGGTCCTGTGTACCATATATGGTACATTCGCGGGTCAATGTGTTAAACCAACTTCGTGCAAAGCCCAAATGAAATTTACACGCGTCAAACAGACGTATTGTGCGACAAACAACTAACCTATTTTACTAACTTCATACAGTGACAACATCGATATGGAGTTATGACTGTTACTCAGTCATAAAGCAAACTCTTGATGCTCAGCGTTGATTTCGCCACGAAGCTGTCACTGTTGTTAAGTACTGATAAAGCTGACTACTGACGTTCGGTGTCGATGTCTTAACAGTTTACTAACCAAATTATTTCCTAGATAACCAATAATTTTTTTTATCAGGCACATAACTTCTTTGTCCATTTACAGCTCAAATTATTTTCTAGGTGACCATAACTTTCTTACCAGGCACATAACCTCCTTATTGTTTCCTTCGGCCAAATTAAGGAAAATGATGACAAATTAACACCAAATTGAGTGTACCGAATTCGGTAAACTGGGCAGTAAAGGGTTAATTCAAGTGGCATAAATAGATGACCAATGATACATCAGATGCTTCATCACAATCCAAAATTTGTATATCAATGCAAACCATTGACGCTGTCTGTACAGGCGAGGTTGTCATCTCGAAGAACTGGACGGTGGTGGGGACAGCGACAGCGACATGTATTGGAGGGTTCAGAGGACCACCCTCCCATGGAGGTCGTGGATGCACCTCCCCCCATGCAGCGGCAAACAGACGACGCTGGGAGAGAAAGAGAACATAGGGAATCATACGGTAAGTTTTGCTGCGAAATACGAGGCGAATGCAAATGTTGGCTCTTAACCAATGTGGGTTTTTGAAAATAATCTATGCTATCCATGACGAACATTTGTTTCGAATTATAAATTTAATTTTTTAGTATGTAGAAAATTCGAAAATAATTGCAATGACCCTGCTATTTATTGTTTCAAAATGCCTTCTAGGACTTCTATCTAAATTTTCGCATACGACTGTTCGAACGAAATACTAGCTGACAGGAGTGAGGCAATGGGAAGAAACAAGCTGAAGTCTGGAGTCACATTAAAAATAGTTTAACTCGAAACAGGCGTGATACTACTCATCCCTACGAGTAGTATTTCAATTATATCTGATACTTTTAGAACGCAAGCATTGGATGAAACATTTATTTAACTTGTAATACTATTTATATGTGATTATTACTTACCCAAAGACATTTTTCTCAGCCATGACCTATTTTTCATATCACAAAATAATTTGTTATAGAGGAAGTGTTTATTTTTCCACGGTTGTTAATTATTCAGCAATGAATTGGACTAATCAGGGGATTCTGTCATCCGTTTACGATAGTAAATGGTCATCACCAGGCGTACTTTGAAAATGTATGTGGTGCTATGACAACTAGCAGCAACCAGGTAGCATATATACGCAACTTGCAAGAAGTTGATGCGGCACAAGGACCACCAGCGGCTACGAAGTAAAAAACCTTTTACTTTCATATTCAATGACTATGATTACAACGCTCTCAAAGTAAATTTATAAACTAATTACCTTTAAGAGAGTAGTAGTCTCCGTCAGGATGCCTGACGACGGACAAGACGTCGCTGGGTTCCGGCTCGGCCAGACTGAAATCTGACGTTGCCAGTAGCAACAGCAGACATAGACGTACGAACATGACGAATGAAGGTGAGTCGACCTTGCGTCAGCCCGATGTAGTGTTGCTCATCGAAATACTGTAGTTCATTCTTCTAGGTGGATAGCAGGTTAGCTGCGCTAGTTCACTTTGAAAACACCAAGTAATTGAATACTGATATTAATTTTAGTAGGCGTTATCAATGTAGACGACGCGATCATGATAAGAACTAAAGGTTCTTCATCATTAGGGTGAGATGCATAAGTGCACTTCAGAGACTTTCGTCTTTTCTGTAAGTTGTGGAGTACGTTAGAACTTTATACTCAATGGAGTTCAATTCTGAAACAAAAGTATTGTAAAGCATATGTTAGATTATTTCTTGACTCAGTTAATGGAGAATTTTTTTCGCTATCTTGTCGTTATAATATACTGATCGGAGACAGATTAATGTATAGAATAGTATCTTTTTAATACATTCAAATCCTCGAATAACAAATCTTGAACAATCTCCAAACCTATGTTGTAAGAATGAAAATGTGGCCTCTGAAGATAAGGGTGAAAAGGAAAGATCTGAGTTTAATATGTAAAACTGATTCACTTAAACTTTTATCACCCATGAGCAAAGGAAAACAATCGTTCCGAGCTGATCATTCTCAAATGATCTATTTTGATCTTTCTGGCTTCTGGCTTCTTACTTAATTCACAATTATTTTGCAGTAAACATGCATAATTTGATCTAAAAAATTCTAATAAATAACACAATACGCAAGAAATTGAAATTACTGAAGACAAGTATTTTATTAGTGGGACTTTTTAAATAGACAGCAATAGAACGCATATCATATAAAATTCGAATTCACAAGAATGCAAAAATACACGAATACAGAAAATTACTGAAAATGAGAGCTAATAATTTTCAGATTTATTTAATATAAATAAAATATTTTTTGCATGGGAGAGACTATTTGAAAAAAAATCAATCTAAAATGCATGAACACCATACGCACGGAGGCTGGTAGAAACTAGTTGAACATCCTTGGCTGAACATCTCTTCCAGTTGCACAGTAATTAAAGAGCGTGAAGTCTAAACAACACGTCGTGTATTTCCTGTGCTTGCGTGAAGTTAGAGGCTAGCGGGAATCCCGCCATCAACGTTGTTTCAGTCAAAAATTGACCGACTAACGGGGTAACCACCAATGTAAAAATGCACCATTGAAGCCATTCTTCAACGAAGAATGTGGATGCTTCGAATAAAAATACACAAAAAAGTATCACGGGATGTGAACAGAATGACGCTGCATTTTCGGCAGATGAATTTATATAAACTGACGAGAAATAAACATTCGTATGTATTTGTAATTGAATTTCAAAACACTAATTACAGAATTTTTTTAATTTTTACAGGCATCAATGTAAGATTCATTGCTCCACAAGGAAAGAGACACGACGAAGCAAATGACTTAAATTACTTGAGCTTCTCCGACACACTCAACATTCTTAAATTTTTCTATGGAATCAAAGTATTACAATGTCATTCTAAAACGGTTACGTCGTTCTGTTAGAATCATTCTCGACTCAGCTTCGCCGTATGTCCTGGAGCGTCATTATGTTATTACTGCACGAATACAAACTTCACCACGGAAATAAAGTAACTATTTTGAAATGTCATTAAAAACTAACGAATTCATAGATTATGGTATAATACGGATATCATCGGCACCTTTAAGCGAGAACGATATTCACATTATGCTGCTACCTTCCACAAACTTTATGGTAGTGATGCCGACATTAGGACAACAGGTGTCGCAGTTTTTCTTCCTGACTTGACGGTCAGTCAATTCAATTTTTTTTTTGTGTGCATTCAGTCGGCATTGCAGTAGAACTCTATATGTGAACGTCTGGGGAAGCCGGTAAAATTTTAGGATTAAAATTAATCTTTTTTGGCAAGACGAGATACTAATTGTATTTTTAGGTAGTAAATCAGCTGTATTTCTTCATATAGAAAATCAAAAACACATTTTGCGAAAAATCCAGAAACAATACACTTTCTATAGAGAATGAAGTTGAAGGGAAGTGAAAGACGTTATAATGAAGCATAAGTACGCCGAAACCCAAACTCATCACAAAGCTTTTAACAAGCAACCTGAAAAGTCATCACAGAGCTCTTAACGAGTGATTTTTCAATCAATAATAAAAACAAAAATTCCATGCGCTACTTTATTTCAAAGACTTTGTTTTTCGTATCCAATTACGTCGAGTAGAATATTCCTCTCTTTCTGACCTTTTCTTTATTACAAGCATCCATTCAAACTGCTTTTTCTCACACAGCTGAGGGAACTAAAAACCTTTCACTACCCAAAAACGTGTTTACGTCATGTTATATTCACACAATTATAAAACAAATACATCGTAGATCAGTGATCACCCCCGCTGAAGGTCAGCTTTTTACAACATTTCCCGGGTCGATAGAAGCCGCTAAGGTGGTGGCTGGTCCGTGGAGATCTGAAGCTTGAGCTGCTCATGCGGAAGGAGTTAACAAAGAAGTGCAGGGTGTGTCACAGAACACTCATTAGCATCTCTTGACGAAACCTTTTTCTAGATCACGGAAACTTGACATTACAAGGAACACAATAATTGCGTTGAAGCACATTTTCCGTAGCTTACTGTAAAGAGATGCAAATCCTGAGTCGCCTGCAGTATTTTGTTATTTGTAAGCGATATTAAATCGTTAAACCTCAGTTGAGCTTGACTTAGGCTAATTAATCTATGTCTCATCTATGCCTAACCTAAATTAGTTAATATCTATCCCGTATTACCCTACCGCAGACAAATCTATGTTTCATATACGAGTATACTTAACGTAAAACCATTAATCTCATATATATATATATATATATATATATATATATATATATATATATATATATATATATATATATATATATATATAACACAGACTAGTTAATCTCTATCTCGTGTATTCCTGACTTGGAATATTGATAGTGACCAATCAATTTTACTACTGAAACTTGGTTGACTAAACTCCGTTTATTGTTCTATGAGCTGATATCAGAAGGATGGCAATTGGTTCTTAAACGTTAATATTCATTATTTTGTTACCGCTTGTATAAAGAAAAAAATGAAACTTGCACGATTAGAAGAGAGAACATCTTCATTTGTAATCCTTTCTGAATTTTCTACTGTCAGGATTGATCAGGAGTATACTAATTTATCATAAATAAAGGTAAGATACAACCAGTTCTAGATTGTTCTTTCTCCCGACGATCTCAGTTCCATGAATGGAAAATTGATGTCGGTAGGAGAGACAAATGTGATAATATTGACCTAACAAGGTACTAGCAAATTTCAAAGAGCTGAATTGTACATTGGCCAGTAAATTTACAGCTCCAAAAATGTTATGCAAGTCTATCAGTGAGAAAATGTTGGTTTTTATGTCATTATTTCCCATTCAAAAAAGTTCAAATCACAGTGTTGGATAATATTTTGAAAAAACTATTTGATATTTATTTTGAAGTTGATCGTACTATTTGCTTTTTATTGAGGTAGACTGGTACGATCTAAGAACATGGAGGAAATTCTTCAACCAAGATTCCACAGAAAATAGTTACTTTCTTGCTTTAATGTATTCTCATCAATAACTACTGTTCCTCGAACACGGGTTCACTTCTCCCCGAAGTGATACTTGTTCAAATGCAGAGGAAATTTATGAGGTAGAAGTGAGCTCGTTATTGGAAGAGAGAGTTTAATTACTGTGAAGTTTTGTAGTTTAAGGTATACTTTCAGAATGAAGTAATGACTGTCTTGGCCGCCTAAAAAAATGGTGCTACTTTATGGTAAAAAAATAATAAATTCCCGACATACAAATGATGGCGGACAGAAACCAAAAATACTTCTCATTTTACGGCTATTACAGATTAATAACAAAAGGTAAATTCATTTCTTGAAAAGCATTCTGCTCCCTGTATGGATATCGTAGTTTCACTTTACAAAAAACTGAGAAAGCAACCATAAGATTTCTGATACTTGGCCACCCATTAATTTATTACTATCATTGAGCCAGCAAAATAAAAACAAGCTATTTAAGCTCTAAATAACTGAAGCGTCCAATGCAGCTCTACAGCTCACATCCAGTTTCGTAAACTAAAACTACCTAATCTTGAAGACCATTAACGTTCCACATCTCATAAATTAAGGAAACCAGGATGCAAGCTGAAAACTTTTGCCTTGTATAATACCTAGAATTTTCAACAGGGTTTTTCACACTTTCAGAATAGGCTACTGTCTTAAGCCATAGATTCCTTAAGGCATCTAAGAAGTACAACGTCCTCCGTTGCAAAATAGTTCCTTGTTCAGTGATAGACGAGAAAGGAACGCCACGAGCAACAGACGCGCTGCAACCACGAGAAACAAGTGCGATGAAACTGTACAGTTCTCGGAAGATAAAGAGAGGAGCTCCCGCACGCACCGCCGCTCAAAATACGGAGCTGTAAAGACATCGTTGGCTGAGCTTGAGCGAGCTACAAACTAGCTGTTGTGGCAGCACCAGCACCACGTCGTCCAGTGACGAAGCGTCTGATGAACGACAGCTAAAATAATGCTAATTGTATTTGAAACGGCCGAGGTATGCTTGAAAAAACGGCGTATTAACAATGCGCTAAGTGTAGTTTAGAAATAGAACTTTTTTCCCCATGAGCGTACATTTAATGAAAAGTGGTCGTTTAAATATCACAGTGTCAACTAAAACAATCTATAATTTCGCTATTTTCAGGAGTGAGTTTCTGAAAAGGACGTGGAGTGTTGTTGACCGATGGAAGGTTATAAAGTTCTCATACTCAGAAGAAACATTTGTCGTAAAAATCTATCGTAGGTAGTAATGCGTGTTGAAAGCTCTGATGAAGAAGAACTTGACCCTACGCATTGATATGACTCACAAGTAATCGTAGCGGAATACTAGTAATTTCTATGGAGTATTGATACAATACATAGAATAGCCATAAATTCGTAAATCAAACACACCATCGCCAAGAAATTTAACTACTGTTTGTGCCCCATACCTACAATATATTCACTTCTTGATTCCCATACTCACAATCTATTCACTTTTTGACTGCCCCATGCTCACAATCTATTCACTTTTTGACTGCCTTATACCCGCACTGTATTCACACTTACGATTACACTAAAAGCGAGTCTAATGCACTAGGAGGAAAACGTGAAACTTGTGGTACTTAATTTGCGTTAATGTGAAATTATTTATTTATTTATTTCAAATAAATGTAATTCTGTGTCAAACATTTCACGTGGAGTAAATCCAAGTAAGAATACATTTAATGAGGCCCCTGTGTTTACGCACATGTAAATTTGAACTCGATTCTCTCTGTAATTCGGACGTTTGTAGTTTCTGCGTCAATAAAATGGTTCTACTAGTATTGATATTTTAAACCAAAGCGCAATGAGAAAGTCTGATAAAAATGTAAAACATGACACGTAAAGTTTACATTGTGCACACTTGTTTCGCTAAATTTCAAGCGGGCTATAAAATTCATACGTCCTATATAGTTGTAAGAATAGTTTTCTAATCAATTATTTAGAATTTACTTGAGACCAAGAACTAAAATGAAGGTAAACGAAAAAAACTTTAAAAATATTCAATCCAAACTTTGAAAATGTAATATTCTTAACAACGAATCTAGAAGCAACAGCGGAGAAAATAACGTATTTGTTGAAAAACAGTAGCAAATTCTATCGATAACTCATCTATAATGAAAAGTAGAATTATCTGCTTTTCTGAGAGGGCATACAAAATCTACCACCTATCTACCACCTAAATCTATAATCAGCAACGGGCATGTGCATCATATTGCTCCACCGCAATGCACCTAATCAGTTAATGTAGCGTAAGATCGGACTCGCTTGAACTGATACTACTATTGATATAGCATTAAATGCTGTCACAAGACGAAGTGAAACAACATAAATGGAACGGTTGTTTATGCTCCACAAATGAGCGTGAAAGTCATTGACAGTGGCTGCAGCGTTCGGTCGATTCATAGTTTATTTTTATCTCATGAGCGATTTGATCACTAAACTTCTTTGATTTTTAGTTCCGTTGAGTAAATGAACACAATAATTCATGATTACAAATGAACATTTCCATTAATAAGAGTACAAATAAATGTTTCGTTTCGTCATTTTTCACCATTTCTCTTATATGCATCATTGTAGGTTTACTTCTTTAAGGAAATTTTATTGAGAGCTCATTTACTGGTGTTGTTCTAGCGGGTAAAAAGGGTAGAAAAAGCGAGTGCAGACGGCGACAACATGTAGTCGGGAGCAAGATGGTAACGAGGAAACCCAAAAAGCTCTGATCTTCCAGACGCGACATGGTTCAGTGACAGAGAAAATTAATAATACTGGAGAATCTGATTGAATGAGATGAACGAACCATCCACTTGTAGTGTGTAAAAGAAAATTATTTTTGTCAATTTTAAAAGACTACAATAAAACTAGGTGAACCATAATGGTCAAAAGAGAAAATATTTGTTTATAAGAACACAGTAGAATTGTTAACGAGTACACAATTTGAGCGCTTTCAATGAAGTTGAAACTTGAAGATTGGCTTATTAAATTCTTTTTAAATTTTGCGTATGGCTCACATCCGATCAAGTCTAAACCATGTGGCATATTAATAAAAAAAGATCTTCAAACTCATTCCTTCAGAGAACGGAGCAACACTCAACATTTACGTTGAACACAGTCACTCGTGTTAAAAAAATAAGGAAAATCGCTCGTCAACGAAGTATAGAGGTCATGGAAATCAAGGGCAGAAGAATCTTAAACGGGCCACCAGCGGTGGAACTAAGTACTAGATAGACATTTTTAAAAGGCAACAAGGGCGTGCCTCTAAAATTATAATAATAAGAGAAGCTTGCAAAATATGACGAGTTGGCAACAACACAAGGGTTTCAACGCGAACATAAATCAACGGGAACATGAATTCCTGAAGTAGGCAAAAAATGTACAAGTTCTGTAATGAGGACGATAATGTTAGGTTAAAAATGATACGTCGTGATATTTCATTATCAATACCAGAAAAACCAACTTCATATTGATAATTATACATTAGACAAACAATTATCTTGTACATGAAATCTGGATTGAGTTCTGTATTAACTCCAGGTTCAAGATTCAATAAATGTAATGATTTATTGTCATTAGTACTCAGCTTCATTTACGACGTCATCATTCCTTCAATGTAGTTGCATTCGTTATAAAAAATCCCAGAGCGGAAAGTAAAATTAAGAATTTCGACTAAGTTTAATATATCTGGAATTGCGAATATATTGCCGTTTGCATGAAGTAATTTATTAGCACCCACTGAGTAAAAAATTAAAAATTCAGCTCGTGCGTTAAAAGATTTCAAATTATCGGTATATAGAAGGCATTTTACCATTGAATACGAATACAATATTTTCAATAACAGTTTTTGAAGAACAATACATAACGTCACCTATTATAGTAATATGAATGAAGTAAAGTTTCAGGTTTCAACCTGAAGACAACTAGCAAGTGAAATAAAAGACATTAAACCTTGAAAGCACCATTACACATTTGTATATTCTTAATCGTAGCTCACAACTAAACAGTAGGCAAATCAAGCTTCTTCCTCTTTTTGACTCAACTATTTTTGAGATAACGAAAAACGAGAATTCTAAGTCATAGTAAGGTTCGAGTGCCAATAGGTGCGAAATACGGCACAGGTGAAATGTCGATGTCTGTTGTAAAAATATCCTACACGATTAATACACGGTGGCCCACAAGTAAGGTATCTTTTAAAATTATTATAGCCATAAAACTAAAAATAATAAAGAGATTTGGTCAATTCAGAATGAAAAATTCAAAGTTTAATATAAATTTATAAATGAAACAATACGCTTAACGATGGAATACAATATATTTTAAGTGACCATTATTAGTAAAACAATGGCGTGCTCTTTCAACGGTGCTGTTCATTACTTTCCTTAATGTCTCAGGTGAAAATGTTTATATTTTGAATGATGTTTAGTTTCAATGGCTGTAAAGTATCAGGCATTTAAATGTAAACATTTCCTTTTACGTATTCCCAGAGAAAGAAATCAGGAGCACTTAGATCTAGAGATCGAGGCGGCCACGGTATATAACCAAAACGAGAAATTATTCTGTTTGGAAAAATTGCTTTCAACATTTGCATTGTTTCTTTCGCTGTGTGCGCTGTAGCTCCATCTTGTTGGAAAAAGGTAATCTCTGTTATCTCCAATTTCATGTACCAAATATTCTTAAATCATTAGTCTATACAGGTTCCTATTAACACAAATTGCATCACCATTAGTATATTATAAAAAAATATGGTCCAATGATCCTCGAAGACGTGATGCCACACCATACTGTTACTTTAGCTGAGTGAAGTAGACGTTCATGAATTTCTTTTACATTTTCTGAAGCCCAAAATTTGCAATTTTGCTTATTAACAAAACCATTGAGGTGAAAATGTGCCTCATCAGTCATTATTAAATTTTTACAAAGTTTTTATTTTCTGCAAGCTGCAGAAATCTACTAGTTCGTATGGTCCGTGGCCTGCCACAACGTTGTCGGTCTGCTGTTGCCCCAATTTCTCTAAATTTCAATATCAGTTTCTTATGCACTTCTTCGAAGGAGCTCTTTCAATACCATCAATGTTCCTGTAATTAATTTGAATTGCAGTAAACGAAAAATCGCATCGGAAGTAAAGTTCCACTATTTTT
>VCRD01000274.1:302579-322556 GCA_006783055.1 Trinorchestia longiramus
ACCAGAACCTATAGTTAATACGCTACAAAAACGCATGGTTAGCCACTGTACGTTAAGTTTTAAAACATTTCACGATGATACAGATCTAGGGGAATAAAGAGCGTCCAGAGCACAATGCCGATGGCAACGTCCACGGAAATTTCAGAAATGGTATTCTCGGATTTTAATTTATAAAAATGAAATTAGAGACTAATGTCTAAATGATCATAAATATTACGCTATGCTTTATAAAGTGTGGTTCAGGTTCTTGTATGCAGATTTATTTTCTTGCGCATCTCGTAAAATATCATTCATTTCGTAAGCGCAAAATATAGTATAGATCGCTGATGGACTGTTACAAAAACATAGAACAAATTAGTTTCAGTGCTTTTGATTTTTTTGAGCGGTATTGATTACAACAGAAAATATTTCATTTCAATAGTGGACACACTTATTTAAAAGCATTGATGATAATAGTCATTACAGTAAACTCCGACAATCCGCAACACCCACAACCGCACAGCGCAGAAAACATTTCGATTTGGAAAGGTTGTCAAAGACTTGAAAACTGCCTGGCTGTATTATTTGGGTTGCAAGCAGGATGACTTTCACTATGCTGGTCATTGGTTGTTACTTTGCATATGCTACCTTAAGTGCCAGGGAAAAAAAAACGAATGGACACTCGCCAAATGTCGCTTCCTGCTTCCTATGTTTGGACTTAGTTCAATAAAAAGACGCGCTGCAGATCTTGAGGGAGAAATTCATCACACGTTCAAGTTTTTCAGGACAAAAATATGCGCAACAGCTATCGAGCACTTTACTTAGCGTATATTTATTTCTTATACTATCTATAGTATATTATTACTTAGCTTGTATTTATTTCAAATATTGAATCATGATACAAAACTATATCGAAGTAAATTAACTCAAATAATACATTTATGAAGAAGAAATTAAGTAGGTAAAAATTGAGTAGAGCCGAGATTTTGCACTGCAAGTGAAACAGGCGAACAGAATGGCTTACACGTAAGGTTTCTACAGATTTTCCTGAATATTGTATCAACGGTGTACGAATTAGTGTATTTCATCATAATCATAACTTGATTTACGGTTTCTGTAGAATGAAAAATATTGACGTGTCCAGCTTGATTAGTAAACTTCTTATGATCATCCCAACACTAACTTTAGGTCATAAATCACATAGCAGCAACGTGGGGAAAAAATTGTCGTATGCTATGACTTTGAGAAATAAATTCACGGTGCCACAATACGTCATATTCAACGCTGGTACCTGCGCCATGATATAGATTTTGTGCGTCAATACAAATGTTAGAACAAATCGAAAAATTTCTAGCGAGAGATACTGCACCTGAAATAAATATAATTTTAGTAATAATGAAACATTTGTTTTGATCCGGAGCTGCCATTCGTAAACATGGTCTCACGGGTCATCATTTGAACGAATAAAGACCAGCAAACATGGAATCTTGTTAATGCTATCCGAAAACTGGAAAATTTATTCTTAATAACACATGTTTACTTGGACAACTTTGACTAACTTGCACTAGCTATAATCTTGCTGTTTTTGAAGAATGCTCGAGTCCGCAAGTTCATACGCTGAAATTCGATGTTGTATAATATATTTTTTTTAATTCAGTCGAGTTCTTTAAATAATATTAATTAATCCATCTAATTGCACTTAAATACCTCCATGCTGCAATAGATAACTGATCATCATATTTATTCATTTCTATAGCCTATAGCATTGGTGTGCTAAATTCTGATTGTTTAAGAGCTATATTAAAAAATGAGAAATAAACTGAGGTACAGAAAGGGTGAAGTGCTACAGTGACAATTTCAGACGTCATCCAAGTGCACAGTAGCAGTCAACATCCTCGTAAGTTTCCCGCAAGTGCTATCGAAACAAAGTAGCTGTTGAAGATACGCAAGACCCATAAAAGATAAAAGAGCGTTACAGATGCATTGTATCATCAAGGGAAGTGGACTGACGCTGACGACACTTCGCTATCATCGTAAGTTTGTCGCGCTTCAGATGTTGCACGTTGAAACAGAAGCTCGTCTACTAAAAGTGGCAGATGCACGTGGTGAAGTTGATGGTCTGTGAGCTGGTGAGTCTTCATTGCGACAGCGTTGGTGGGTAACGGCGTGTTGCGGACGATTTTAAAGAGCGTTGAGGGGACTAAAGATGATAGTTCCAGTACAAGGCAGTTCTTCTGACGGGACGCCAAACTATATTCACTATTGCCGCTTGCTTTGAAAGCGCTATAAAATTAGTTGCAATGCATCACTGCACAGCACGACTCAATTGAAGTCAATGCACATTTCCCACCAGTAACGGAGGCAACCACATACAGCGTATAAAAATAGGGCTCCGAATTGCGGTCGCTGGATCTGCCGCATGGCGTTGGAAGGCCAGCAGACATGCAGGCTAGTCCGGTGCAGGGACATTTTTAGGAATCAACAGGCAATTAAGGTCACCAGGCCGCAATTAATCTGTTGTCCACAGAAAAATGCGTGGTGATACTCATGCAAATGCACACGAGCTCGAAGAACAGTTACTTTGATTACGATGGAAATTACATGCTGACGCTGTCACCCAATATGTGCAGAACATGGGGCCAGGAATGGAAAGCAATTTTCAAACATTGTTTCATCGCACTAGTGTACAGCCGAGTCGTGTCGGTCGAGCGATGGAAATTGACGCAAATCCAACGATAAAGTTAACCCTTTCGGTCCTGACGGCATCTCTGGTAGCCGCAGTCATTTTTCGCTTTTCAAGATGCAGAGCAACACGTGTGTCTGTGCAAACGCTGGTAGGGCAGTGCAAGCTACAGTTTGATCAGGACAATGCAGTGACCGTAAAACATCACAAAGCATCTTTTTTAAAATTTGATGATAAATATGTTGAAAAGGTTTTGATATTTGCATCATGGTACCGAAAGGGTTAATGTTATCTGACGGAGAATTAAGTTTAGCTTCATCATACGCGTACGATCGCTATCAGTATCGAGAACTAATAGTCAAAGAAGCCCTTAAATCTTTAGTGAATGAATCTCGATAGAATGGTTATTAGAGTAATCCGAATTTTTATCGTGTTAACTTGAATTAAAAATTAAAAAATACATTAGTAATTTCTCTGTAGAAACATGGATCCGACAGTTATAACAAATAATAATATGAAGCAATTATATTATGAATTAAAGAAAACTGCATTAGAACATGGAGCAAACCACGAAGAAAATGTCAAAAGGCATTCAAACAGTTTGATTCAAGAAACGAGTGCAATTCTGGAATCTGTCGGGGAAAAAGAGTAGCACCAAAATTCATAACTCCAACACTCGTAAAGTTTCGCAACTCAGAACTCTAATATTGAAGGACTGAAATTAAAAACCAGTAAGTGCCAACGCCGTCAAATGCCACCGTGGTCATATTTTGACTAGCCTCAATGCTTTATTTTCGCCAAACATTTGAGGAAACGCTAGAACAAAAGCACACAAGTGAAAGTGTATATAACCTCGTAACAGAAAAGATTAAGTGATGTGGAATTTGTACGTTAGGTGAATAGAAAATCTTATAAAAAGACTAAATAATGTGTTGGAACAGTCAAATTATGTCTCGATAAATTGATGCCTCCTTGAATCGGTCTAAATCATAACCTGTAAGAATAGAATTTTAGAAATAGAATATGGCAACAGGAACGAGCATTTCGGTCCATTCTTGGGTTGCTACCCAAGTCAAAAAGAATTCCATTTAATTACGTACGTCTTTGTCGGTGGCCTAAATCAGTGTAGGACGATAAGGTCCAGACGATCGCCTTAGCAAGCCAAAATTGTGATCTAGGATATTATTCTATTTTCTTTGTGCACAATAATGGGAGATTCTATAATGATTATTATAAACAATGCCTCATAGAAATGATATTACAGAAAGCTAGGACGTCTTCCTCTGTAATTTAATTATTACTAAATTTTCATTTTATTGAGCACTACTTCATCACCAACAGTGTACACGAGTACATCTATTATTATTACTGGTTTTCTCACTAAAATTCGAATTCTAAGCCTGTAAATATTTTACAGGCAGCTCCTAAATTCTCAGAAATTCAATGAATTTACTATAGAAAATTCAGCAAGGAATAATAATACCTCATTTGATTTTCTTATCACAAAATAATTATTGAAATTCTCAAAATCTTGTGTTGAATTTTGAGACCATCTGGCATTAACACCCACATAGCTTGGCCGTAGGTGGTTTATTGTATGATGTCAAAATAAAATTCTTAGGCATGACAGTTTCAATCGTCAAAATTGATAGGAACTGTTGTTTTCAAACCAACCTACGATTGCCTTACAAGCGTAAGAAATGAATTTGATTTTTAAGTAGCCCTGAATATGCGAAGAGTAATTGATGAAACTCCTGTCCTTCTACCCACAAAAATATTGACGGAGAACCGATGGGAAAGAAAAAATTAGTATTTTACAATGCTCCCCATACTTCAAAAACGTCAAATACTCGCTAAAAGAAATATACAGATAACATTAATGTCATTTTCATTCGTAAGCAAGCACCAGAGGATCAGTTTTGAAATCATAAGACGGTCGTAGAAACTTCGATACTCTTATTGCAAGTCTCTTGAAATGAATGAAAAATCACCAACAAAAATATTCATAATTTAACTCTTCATTGTTTACGAGTTTGGTCTGCTTCCCTGATGGTCAAATGCGCCGCGTGCTTCCAGAAAGTTTCATATTTCCTACGGATCGCTTTCGTCTCTGGAAGAGAGCGACCGCAGTCATTCAAAAGATTCGAGATTACGCAGCATTACGCTCGGACCGTAAAGCGAAGCAAACCACATACGGGTACAATGAAGTGTTTGATTTCCAACATTCTCATCAGTGTTTTTGTCCTTTCGTACAATATTATGAGTTTCACTGATGGAAAGAGCCAAAATTCAAGCTTCATTACAATAAAAAAAATGTGAGGGGATGAACCCAACATGAAAAATAATTTAGGGAAATGAGATTGCAAACTTAGCTGTGTTCACGGGATTAAAATTTAAGTTACAGTGGTTCGGATTTGAAAGTTTATCTCTTATTTCTTCATACCTGAAAGATGGAAGCACGCGTTACGAACTGTGAGAATCACAAGAGACAGAAGTGTACACTCAGTAAGGGACAAACTCTGTAAACTCTGTCTCTGTAAAGGACAAACTCTGTGTCTCTAGAAATAGAAAGGTCAGTCATTTTCGGCTGTTTGCCTACTTTCGAATGCCCAGTGTTCAAGAGAAGATAATTCAGAAGGACAGACAAAGTCTCTGATTTCTCGGTTATTTTCATTTGACTCACTTCACTTCCTAAGCTCGAGTAGTAACGTGTTTTCGAAAACTGCACGGTCATTACAGCGCAAAAGAATTTCACAATCCTGCACATGGTATAAGAGCTCTATTTTGGTAACCCTCACCGAATAACATACCGAGTATTTTTCACGACACACGCAACGCGTGAATTATTTTCAATCCTTTGAAGTTTTCTTCACTGATTTTATTTGCGAGTTTTTACCTTTTAAAGAATCTTTCAGTAGCCAGTTTTACAAGTAAAGTTTCCGGCACGCCTAGCGACGAAAAGAAGCCCAAAGCATTAATCATTTCTGGGTAAACATTGTTGTTTGAAGTCTTCAAAATTAGCTAATATTTTGAAGTAAAATTGCCAGTGTTCATGTTAGTAGCTGACACTACTTTCTCCTTCTATGGGGGAACTACCACTACGAGGCTTACGTAGAGCTTAACAAACACAAGTACTATCACCGTTATAACTCGCAACAAGGTGCTGAAAAAAAGGTGTGTGAAAACAAAATGTGTTTGATATTGAATGCTCTACACTTATTTCATACATCATGCACAGAAGATCCGTCGGTATGTTTTTGATAAAATAAACATTGGTTATGACATGTTCAGCGACATAAGCTTACGGAAATAGTAATTACAATGTTCCATTGCGCAAACTTTTGCATACCACTGAATCAACACTTCCAATGAAACTTTTTAGGTTGACATTGCAACTTTCAACGATACTCTCTGGCTTGTCTGCGAGACGTACGCTATTTACTTCCCCTTTTTTACCTCCTTTACAATTTTTTCGTTCACTCTCTTGTACTGTCACCCCGCTACTCTCTCTTCCTAGACTTTCCCTGCAAATTTAGTTTCAAAATTACCGTCACATAGACGAAATGCAAAAATAATACTGAAGCTAAATTTGGACACCACTCTTACTAGAAACATGACATACACGTACTCGTAAGGCAGCAGGAATGGCAAACAGTGCACTACAAAATCACACGAGTATGATTTAAAGAATCAAGACAAAATCAAGGACAAAGACGAAGGTTTCAAAAATATGAGATGCGTTTTCACTGAAAATGTTGAGCGCGAAACAGCCGTTAGTATTTTCACCAAGTGCATGTTCCAGTTTATAGATGTGCAAGGCTATTCGTTGAATATAATCTTAAAGACAAACAAAATTTTGGAATTGAAATAAAGGTACTCATTCAAAATCTTAGAGCTTCGGTGATTGCCAAAATTATTTAAAACGAAACTTTGATACACAAGCATTTTAATCGTTGTTGAAGATCCTAGTTCTACCAATGTAGCAGTTATTACGAGACTTGCATTGTCTCGTGCGAAAATTTAAAATTTTTCATCACATTGGCTCTGTTTAGACTACTAAACAATCACCTGAAATTATTTCTTACGAGTATTCGCTAATTTTTTTCATTTTTATGGTATATGTGAATTTATATTTCTGCATCATTATCGATTGGTTTAATGAACAAGCTTATGATGTTTTTAAAGACCATTTAGTCTATTATACAATGTAAGAGCATTTGATTCTTAGTAAAATACCTTGATATTACGATTATTGTAACCAGTGATATCACAACTTGCGTAAAACTCAGATTAGAAACTATATTTTTTTTAATCTAATAAGGTATTAGGGAAATCGTAGGTTTTTGACAACCGTGTGATTAAATATATCTGAATACAAGTTAACCTAAGCACTACACACTTTTACGCTCAGTATTTTCAGCTTTCTTTTCCTTTTATTCTTTACTATTATTTTGAGTTTACATCATTTGTACATTAGAGTAATGCCACCAATTCCTTTGTACTATTTTAATCTGGTGATGACGGTGTCATCGGAACGTTGCCTATTTATAGCAGGAAATTGTTTGTAATGAAATTATAACAACTTTTTGATCATTTTAACACGTAATGAACTTTAACGATTTAATAAAGTTAAGAATTAGCAAAGTATGGCTGCAATTCCCTTTGTATTCAAGCACAAAGTTTTGAAGGTGTACTAAAGCAATGACAAACAAGAACGCTAGTTGTAAACGTAAAGATCAAATTACAATGACGCGGAAGAGAACAGAAATCTGAGAAAATACAGCGTACAAAAATACTCACGTGTCGAGTAACTCCAGTAAAACGCATCTCTCGTTGCGTCTTCTTCAAAATACCCAGTGCTTTTGGAAGCTTCCAACTAGGATAGAATACCGGAAATTTTCTTAGGAAAAATTTAATTTTTAGTTTTCAATCCCAGAATGGTAACCCTCTATTTCAGAAGCGTGGAAAGAATGGCAACTAAGGAAAAAATTACCCCGGTTTACAGCTTTAGGGTTAAAGACCCCTCTACATACATATATATGTACATGAAACACCTCGCTCGAAGGAAACAACATTGAGAATGCTCTCAATGTTGAAGGAAACAACATTGAGAGCAGTTCAAGTCCTGTTCGATTCCCATCACAAGAATTAATGTTCAAATGAGATTGCATAAATAAAATCGTAAATTAGCGAGTATTATACACAGAATTAGGAATAAGTTGATGAAGCGCAAGACAATAATATGTATTAGGAATAATTATTTCCAAGTCTGCAACATCGTTAGTAGTAACATTTAAAAATCAAAAGAATGAGGGCCAGCGTGAACACTACATTAACTTTATTCAATTAAATAACTGTTAAAGGGTCGATTTCGCATCAATTTAAAACCAAAACTTACGAAGATATACAGAGTGTTCATAAAGTCTCTCCACAATTTCATAAATTTATTACAAATTCAAATAATAAGATATTTTATTCAGATTTGTTCTATTGTATTCAGTGTTTATTAAAGTTTGTAATCACATTTCGCATTTCTGTGTTTCAGGGATCCTGTTTTGTAAAAGAGGTGCTGTTGAAATTTTATGAGAGATTTTATGAACACCCTATATTTCCTTAGACTTGCTACTATAGGTGACAAACTCATTTTGGTACCCCGACGCTGAAACAGCACGCGCTCCTCGGGCAGTTTTAGCGACGGAAAAGCTGGACACACGCGTAAATGTCAAGATTTTTTTACAGTACTTGATACTTTCCACACACACACACATGAACAGAACCTGGCTCCGAGGGAATTATTACCAGCAGGTCACCATTATTTTCTTAAATCGAAAGTAAGCAAAAACTTGGAACGCGGATCTGGAAACTCCTTATTCCATCATTACCGGGTCCGTAATTCCCTACGACTGCATCAGAAACTTCGCTCGAGGGCAGCATGTACGACGCTGACCCTTTACGGCTAAGATTTTAAAAAATCCTCGTACCTACATCCGGTTTTTAGAGATACACAAGCAAGTATTGACAACCTACCTGAAATACCCAGACCGTTTCAAGCTACACTTTACTGGGGGTATGAAAGTGCCAATGTGTTTGAAATGAAAAATAGTCTCAGTACTTCGTACCCGGAACATACATACATTAACTTCAAATACGTAACAGTAGACGACTTACAAACGACATTGCAGATGCTTCAAACATATTCTTCCGCAGGAGTAAAATAAAAATTTCCCAGAGGAACATTTCTATCCTACTACTCATAAATGGATGGCAAATGGAGACTAACATGATTGGATCATAGATATTCAAAAATGAAATAGGCATATGCACTCTAGGGAGGGTTGTATTTACTCAGTCGCTATAGTTTTCAATTGAGTATCATACAGTAGAAAAGGCAGAACAAGCGTTTGCGGTGGTATCATTTCCAGAAAATGATTACGATTGAGATTATAAAAAGATGAGAAGGAATGGAGAAGGATGTTCAGTAGCAGGTCGACAAGAGTCAGTTGGTGGAAATCAACAGGAATATATTAGTGAGAAACTTTGTCAAAAATCGGAACGGTCACAGCATCAAAACAATTCGCACCAGTACAGTTCGCTCCAACACAATTCGCTCCAGCACAGTTTTATGTCTATGCCTATTTTGGGCTTAGAAGTTGCAACGTAATGTAGAATTGGAATAGAAACTTGCCAAAAATTATGAATGAATGGAAGTTGTGTTTTGGACATGAAAACACTGAAGGAATATCAGAACACAGGTTTTTATGGGCGTGTTTCGCTAAGACTTTTGTGCAGGAAAATGTCATGGTGAGGAATTCAGAAAGAAATCTAGAATTAGTTTCAATTAAGGCGCACAGCCACTTCACTCGATGCAGTGAATTCGTTCACTCGGAAACGACTACCATGGACAGGAACAAACATGGCTTTGAGCCCGTCTTCTCAAAGTTGAGAATAGTCAAAAATAGAGAATTTCAGACGCAGTGGATACGGAATTTTCATACATGTCAAGCCATTGGTATCCAATAATCTTCAAGGCAATGACATTAATTCAGTACCGAATTATGTGATTCAGACAAAGCACTTCTCATCCTACTAAATATTCTTCCAAAATATCCCAAGTCCTAGAAACCAAAGAAGAGTGGCAGTACATGATTTGAAGCGTTGTGTAGTACAAGGATAACAAATTTTTCTTACCTCTTCCTTCAACATTTGAGCGAGTTTTATGCATCAAAGTACCTGGCAAGTCGCTAATTACTGGACATTCTCGTGTTCATCACATTCTTCAGAAGGTAATACGAGCAAATTAAACTGCATGCGAAGCTTTAACGGTATGCGTTATTCGCATGGGTAAAGATATGCATGTTATAGGTATAGACCAAGACATTCTATTTGTTATAGATATTAGGTAAAGATATTATATGTGTTATAAGTATAGGTAAAGATATTATAGGTAGGAGAGCACAGGCAAGTTTGCTTGAAGTAAAAAGAAAGCGATTTATTCCGAAGTTATTCCTCAAACACCCCTGCAGGATTCTGCTCCAGAATATAATTTTTTATATATCTATATAGTATTTTCGTACAGAAAATACCACCTAACACTCCCTTGTAGTATTTCCTGCCAGAAGATGTCATAAGATGAACACTGATGGCAGGGACCCGAATTAAGCAGATATCATAGAAGAGCTTCTTGGAAAATGTACAGTAGGAGAGTAAGAAAAAAAATTGTTTGATGAAACCAAACCGAGTTGTACGTGAGAGCGTAAATGGGTCAAGTTCTGCATGAGCTGTGATAAGCGAACAGATGCGGTAGGCGTAGAGATGCGGTAGGCGTAGAGATGCGGTAGGCGTAGAGATGCGGTAGGCGTAGAGATGCGGTAGGCGTAGAGATGCGGTAGGCGTAGAGATGCGGTAGGCGTAGAGATGCGGTAGGCGTAGAGATGCGGTAGGCGGAGTTGCGGTACATGGCGTATTTTTAACAAAACTAAGGTTGGCTGCTCGGGAATGATGGAGATGACTAAAAACGATTTCACTTCTAATTTACACATGTTCATAAGATGCATGATACATTAAGGTCACCCTGTATTTTGTATTTTAGATTTTATCAAGCTAATATTTCCAGTATTATAATTTTTACAGTATCAAGATCTTTTATGAACGAGTTTATCCCACCGAGGTCTAAATAAATCAAGAGAGGTAGACTTTAAAGGCCTGCATGCACACAACATATGCCACTAAAGAGAAGGCCGAGTCATTTATAGCGCACTGAATTGAGGTGAAAACGTGGAGCTGCGAGGTTTGGATGATGGTGTCATACCAACCTGAGCACAGCTGGCTTATTCGGCGTCAGCTGGCCAAGCCAGCTGGTGCCTGCTGACATAGTAAGCAGGTCATCCACGATGTCCACAAACTCGGCCTGCTTTGCGTAAATATAAACACGCATTAGCGTCATCATTTCGCTAGTATAAATGCATATAAAGTTGCGCTTTCAGGGGGAGAACTCATCCAGAAAATAAGCTGCCAGGCGCAGTTAGGCTCTAAGGCAAAATCTTGGTCTACTTCTGAGTGCAGAGGATGAAAGCACCTGACAGCGTGACTGCACAAATTTACTTGCACTGCTTTGACCAACTTAGACTCGCCATAATCCTGCCCTGTTTGAAGAGTGCTCGCGTCCACAAACTGACATTACACAGACTGAGTAAAATATTTTTCTTCATATGTTAAAAACGACAAGTTAACTGTGTCTGTTCTATAAACGTATCTAACCCATCAAGTTTCACTAGAAAATTGCTGTATTATCTATGTGATTAAGCAGTGAATATTACAATCATTTGTTTCGAGAGAAACCATACATGTTGCATACATGTTGCATACATGTAGAAGCTATCTATACACAAAAAGGATCCAACAGTATGTAACGTCAGTGATACAATGAACACAACAAATGCATCATCCAAGGCATTCATTTTTCTAAAGTAATTATTGAAGTTACGTGAGCGGCGACAGACAACACAAATTCTTTAGTTTTGGCAGCCGGCAGCTAGTTTTTACTACTAATAATTTGCAAAAACAGCATCGATGTTAGGGAAAAAATTCCAGACTGCACCTGGAATAAAAGATCCATTTTTTGTTCAAAATGATTAAAATATTGCATAGCTATTATACTTTGATACTTAACGTCTAAGTTGACACTATATTACTACAACTCAATTACTACATTAAAAGAAATTTTAGTCCAGGATGACCACGCATAAAGAATTCTCTTTTATAAGAAAAAATTCTGCATCCCTAAAACTTTTTCAACTTATGCAGGACGTAACCATATTCTGCGTGGAACATCATACCTGTACCTTTAGAAATTCTTTTTCTACTATGAAAAGTAGTCTTATAAATTTTCTAAGACTTGGAAATGAAATTGCTACTTTAATATCTGGAAGGAGAAAACCAGCAATGAAATGAAAAACCGGTCTGGCGGTCTTTTTTTCAAAACAATGGATTCCCAGGTCGACGTTTCTCTTGGATTCAGGATTTCAGTCTGGAAAGTGCGCAGTCTCAACATTGCCGCTCCTTGATATCACATTTCCGATGGGATCTCTGAGACGCCAAGTTGAAGTTCCATATTATAAACTCACAATTCTAAATCACGAATGTTTCAAATAAACCCAAGAAACGTACTACAGCTTATACATATGTTCTGAATAAATATTGGTCTGCTAAACCTAATTTTTTAATAAAAATGAATTATCATCTTCTGAAGTAACGAAGTTTTTGGTCAGAATATTTATACGAATAAAAATTTCTTCTCTTCCTTTTTTCATACTGCAAAGTTGTATACGAGATGAACCTAAAATGGAACAATGAAAATCTTTAAAGTGTGACCTTGAATATATAAATTCACTACTACCACATTGTTGCAACGAGAAGAAAAGTTTTGAGAAGCCACTGAACACTTTTTAGATCAGCAAAAGTGAAACGATTGAAGTACTGAAAAATGAACCGGTTCCTGTTTCAGAAGGAGCTGCTTCGCTTGGTCATTGGGGCAAGAAAATGCACATCAACCGCAAAAAAGTACCACATGCATGTGAGGCTATAAAGCTTTCCATACTGTGTCTGAACATATTGAAAAATCTCATGTTTATGCAAACTTCTTGGTTAATTGGTTTGAACACTGAACGCCAAAACGTCATTTCGGTTTTTCAAGGTTAAGGGCATCAAAAACAGAATGAATATTTTAGCACGTTGAATCCAATAAATTCAGACTCGTGTAACTTCACAAGCACTTCTGTTTATCAGAATATTTTGCACAAGGTAGAAAAGAGGAGATATAAGACGGCACTGGTACCTGAAATAGGCTGGAAAGATCACCCTGTATAACTATTTAAATTTTACTCCGATGTTTAACATAAAAATCAACCTCTAAATTATATCGGATTGAAGAATGAAGTACTATCTTTTCAGAAGACATTAAGCAATTTTCGTAAAAATACTGATTTATATAACAATATATCGGCCAAAATTATCGTTAAAATGTTTAACCAGAACCCAGAAACAACTAAGTAATCAAATCGAACGAAAAAGGATTAAAATCCAATGGATAAAGTAAAGTAACGCGAAGTACCAGCTCGTTTTGGTTGATCTACCAGGTAAAAGGTAAACAAAGGAGTGCCCGAAGTGAAATTTTGATCCGAGGAACGACCGTCCGGCCGAGATGACCTTCTGCACTGTAAGAGAGATCTCCAGGACGAAGGTAAAAAACCATCTTATGGTCCAACACAGGTCTGAGATGGTTTGTTGGGTCCGTAATTGAAACTCAATTGAGAGGCACCATACGGGCGCGACACGGGCACCGTTGTTCCCGTGCTCTTTTTCTGTAGTCAGGACACATATGGGCAATTTATGTTTCAGGTAAAATAATGAAAGCTACGTTGCATTTGATAAAAATGTTAACAAAAAATCTCTACCTGATGCTTTTTTCAATGAACTTCTTTAGAATTGCAAGAGGTAGAATTTGCGAAGCAAATGTTTGCAGCTGATTTTACACGAGATGTTCATGAAACAGGACTGGCTCTAGGTACACCCTGTAGTTTTCAAGGATAGACTGTGATGTTGGTCTCGATCGCTTTCAGACGCTGTGACCGAACATTCGAGTACTGCACCCCCTCCCCCTCCCCACCCAAAATAAATTACAATGAGAAACCCGAAACTAAACTGCTACACTACAGTATCATTGTAACTCACATAAAAAAAAATAGGAAAAAAGATATTCCTGACTCCTAGATAGATCTTCCCCCACAAACACACACTGCGAACAAATCTAGATTATAAATGAATAGAGGTAATGAAATTTAAACCAGTTCAAAGAATATCAAACACATAGAATTGTAAAAAATATATCAGAATAACGATTCAAAAGGCTACAGTCTTCATTGAAAAAAAGAACACAGGCCTATGCACTAAGGAAAGCGTAGTTATACACGCAGAATGCATGCATATATACCATCATTAGCCAAAGTACAGAATGACTACTGATTTAGCATCATTTTACAGTTATCAGCCTAAAATACATCTGTTGTGGCATCGCTATTTGACTATTTACTACGAGCATAATAGTTGACAGGAAGAACCACTTGGCTATGGAAGGAAGTGTATAATTCAACAATACCCCCAGAAGAGCCAATTTACTGTTCTCTGATCTGCCTTTACAGTCAACAAAAAAGGATAGCATATCCTATACTTTTTTCTGACTCTGCAAAGGCTGAGATATGAAACATTTACCCCATGCCCTAAAGAAACAACAAGAGAGGCGCTGGAGCGATGACCTCTATCTTCCGCAACACCAATCGACCAACACCAAAGATGGCCTGCTAGGGTGCTTAGAATTATGCTTCCTAACACTATACAGACTCGAGAATCCTTCCAGCGTAATCTTCCTGCGAGTACTAAAACCGTTAGAAGACATCAACAAGCCTCGCCCGGTCCGAACGTCTAAAGCGATCCGAGCTTTCTCATTTGGCCGGCAGACACACGCACATCCAACTGTTCCACTTCTTTTGTAACCATTACAGACTGACGGTGAATTTTTTCAGAGCCTTTAGCTACAACAGATTTATATTCTTTCCACCACGGCCATCGCTGCTGCTCATCAAACATGTTGGCATCCATTGTATACATTCTAATCAACGACGCATACAATGAATAAGTCTCAACGCGTCTTCTGAAGTGAATAATTCTGAACGTGCATCGTTTGAACACGAAGGATGAGCTAGCTTAACATCCAAATTGGAACCTTTCCAATTGAAAGGTGTCATTTTCAAATGGATTTCAAGACAGTTTGTCAATTGTACATGCCAGATTTGGTTCTGGATGTAAAATCGAATATTCTGAATAAAAATGGGGAAACAGTATCTGACAATACATCCAAAAATAATCCTAATGCCAAAACCCTCATGTTTATGTCAATAGTAACATCTGTCAGAGCGTTGCAATTCGATAGTAGTAATATCTCTACAACGATGGTCGTATTACAATAGTACAAATCCAACACCGGCACATTGACATTCGTTTCAATAATCGTGTACATCCTTGGGGTCTCAACACAGCATGAATAACACTGGCAACATAGAGGATGTGTATGTTACTCAAAATTTACGCACGACGGATGTGTGTGTGTGTGTGCATGTGCGAGGATATGCACCAGTGCGAGCAGCATTGCTCTCATCCCTTACGTTGCACAGTAATGGGGCACCAAAATCCCCTGAAGGGACAGCAGAAAAACAGTACTGGGTCTTTTGAAAAGTAGACCATGTCGAAGAACATTGAGAAGTTATCGATCCATGTGATGATTGGAAGCAAACCTTTTGAAAAAAGTCTTGGTGTAGAAAAGGGAGAGCAATGCAAATCTGTTCCATTTAGAAGGAAGTACAGTTCCTGAAGAATGGTTAAAAAACAGAAGAGTGAATTCATCAATAAACTTGTGTTACGCTAAAATAAAATGTTTAGTAATTTATTTGAAGGATGCCCACGGCATTAAATAAACCGTATTAAAGAGGGTCAAAAGTTATTGATCGAAAAAAAAACTTTAAAAAACATGTGCTCAAACATTACAAAAATGCTTTAGGCCAAATATTTCCTAGCTGTTTACCAATGTTTCCAAAACTACGGTCACGAGTACAACGCAATACCCAGATGGATAGTATGGTAGCGAAATACACATCATTTCTGTATTTTTTTGACTGATCCCTCAATATATAGCGGCTTTGAAACTAATGACATACCAGACCATCATCTCAGCTACAGTCATGATCATCTCCAGGACAGAGCTCCATATGAACACAAAAAGACTGGTCTTTCCAGTTAGTAGAGAATTGCAATCAGGGTTCTTGATTGCAACAACTGCAGCTTAATGACGGACGTCAAGGCGCTAGGCGAACAGCAGTGCAGAACTGACAAGTTGCAACTGGGTTTGCATCTGAAGCAGTAAGTCCGTTATAACTACGATTTCAAGTTCGCTACGTATGAAAAAGGAAACCACGCACTCGAAAGAAAAATAAATTAATCATAGAAATCATAGTAAATTTAAAACTGAATAAATGAATCTAAGATAAAGAAGCCATAAAAAACTAGGTATTGGATGTATGAAGTGAAGAAATACTATGAAAGTATGTAAGATGTATAATACATTAACTATAACGCGTTGTGTGTTGCATTATCTTTCTAGAGAGAAGAGTAGCTCCTTTTATTATGATCTATTTTAAGGAAAGCGGTTTTTAGCTATCTCGTTTCAGTTCCCCTGTCAGTATTACAAGTCTGAGTGTGTCAGCTTGAAAAGACAAGGCTGTCTTTTCAAACTGATACTTTATGACAAGAAGCCTCGTCTGCCGGTCTCCCTGAGCAAAGCCTTAGCGTCTTCCATCCCTTCAGAGACACTAACGTATACGTACGTGCATTAATGAGAATGGAAGAAACAAACTTATCCAAAGAATTTAACACATTATTTATATTCAAATATTGAAATTCCCTCAAACGTATAGCGCCGCTAACGTAATTAGACAGAGATGACTTTTTTATCATGTTATCGAGTAAATTCTAAAAAAGGAAACAAGATCCCAAGATCAAAGCACAGCTCCTGAAAATGACGCAAACAACGCAATGACGCAAATAATTATAATGAACATACACCGTCGCACGTCTTGTGCGTGAAAGCAAAGTCAATCGTTGCGACATTGCCAAAGAAGTGACCACGGCTCGTCATTCCACCCCGTTAGATGACTGCAGAAATCTGTCGGGTAATATTCGCGCGCAGTGACGCTTAATGGGCCCACAATTTATAGCGTCATAAATCTTCAGAGCTGTCACCACTAGGCATCAATATAATCTAGAAGCACACAACTCATCAGCTATAATAAAAATGGCCATACCGAAATGGCGACTCATCATGCAATAAATTTGTCATGGTCGCAGGGGCTCTTCATAGGAGAGTGAATAAAGAGGTTGAATAAATTGGTCGGATGCAGCATGTGGTACAACAGCTTCCTGCATACTTCACTTTGTACGCACAGTCACTAGAAGGACAAGTGAAGTTTTACACCAATCAGGCAATCGGAGGCAACGTGTTAAACGGAAAATGTTTATCGTGAACAAGTTAGCTAGTTACTGGTCAAGAGCATAATTACGCAATCAATGAGAAAAAATGTGCATACAATTGTAAATATAGGGTAGGCCATAATTCCAGTTACATGTTTTCACATAAATTGTAATAATGATTTCGCAAATATTACTCAATGCAATTTTATAAAATTAATTATTAAGGATGTACCTAATTTTCTGCGAAACAATTAGCTATTAACTATTGACAATGTCTACATTATTGATGCATAAGTTTATTATAGAGAAGCATGGAAGAGGATCGACTCTATCCGAAATATTCAAAGAAGGGGGAAAAATAATTAATAAAATGTTGATAAAAAGAATAAGTGACCTACTCCTTGCCAGAGTATTAAATTTCTAGTCAAAATTGAATAAATAATGGGAGAAACTACCCTTAGAAGTGTAATTCATGAGGTCATTAAAAACTTTCCTAAAAGACTTCGCAAAGTAGTGTGGGCAAAAGGGAAGTATTTTGAATATTTCTTTAACTTCATTAGTGAAATGTTACTAACTCTCTTATGAGAAAAATGAATACGATAAATAGAAGTCTTTATCAGCTCTAGTTTCTGGCATAGACAATAGAGGGGAAATATTTTATTTTAATGGATTAAGAGAAAACGATACATTTTACTTCTATATGCCAACTTCATTGAAATGCATTTTAAATTTCTGTAATTACAGTTATATTCCGAGAGTTCTACATGAATGAATGAATACCAGGCAGGTAATTCGGTGTGAAAAGAATCATGCGGTGGCTTCATGAGATATTTTTCTTTTGGCTTTCCTCTCGTAAGTGAATTTTGGAGCATCCTACACATACACCAGTAACGATCCGCAAGTATAGCTTCATTCCAGCGGCCCTGATATCTTTGTTCCATTATAGAAGTTTCTGGATGGAATCTTTCTCCTTGTTCATTACTGATCGCTCTATACCTTGGAGGGAAAGAGTCTAGGCGAGAGTGGTTAAAATGGATTTTAAACGACATCTTGCGTCCGAGTTGATAGTATCTTTCCCGAAGTACTGTCACTAACTAAATATGGTTTTCAACTCTATCGTTTCCTAAGAATTCATGTGGGTATAACTCCCTTTAAGGCTTCAAGTTTCCTGTTCTAACCACTTATTAAACTATCAAACGAAAGATCCTTTACTAGTTGTCGAATCTTTGGCCCAACAAAAATGCCTTCCTTAGCCTTTGCATCACTCAATCTAAGAAACTTGGCTCCTAAGGACTTACAGACCTGTCTTTCCTGGTTAAAACCTTTGACGTAGCACAACTGAACGTTAGTTTCCACACATATTTGGAGTCGATGACTTATCCTGGTCCCCTACCTTCATACCAAAAGAATGCTGTTAGGCAGTCTTCACAAGAAGCGTTAGATTGTGTCTCTGTGACAAAAATTTTGCTCACTACATGTATGTATAAGAGAAATAATTTCACTAAATTTACACATTTTCATGGCATTTTAATGCAACCAATTTCATACTTCAACAGTTTTCTAAAACCCTGAAGAAACAAAAACAAATAATATGAGACGCACAGTCACAGCAACAGTTGTGTTTATAGCCCACAAACACGCGGAGAACGTTCTGTTATGTCAGTTGACAGGTGTGACAACTGCAAAAATTGAAATTTCCCCCAAATTAAAAATGTAGACTTTATAAGTGACGTCGCTGGATCTCCAAAGCATGAGCTAATCGGTTATTTTTATATTTATTTTTGAATTCAGCTGATGGAAATATGTAAAAAGAGCTAATATTAAACAACACATTTTCATTATTATGTATTATTATACATAGTTGTTACATGGACCATCAATAAAAATCATACTTTTCACTGAATGAAACGTGTACCTTCAAAATACAAACAAGAACAATATGATAACATCTATAAGGCGATGTGAGTTGAGTGGTATGACTGTAATGCAATAAATGCAATAACATACTATATACTAGAAATGGCATCAAACTGAGTAGATGTATCTATGATGCAGCACTTTTTACGTATGTATACGAGGGTTGGAAGCAGTCATAAAGCAACAGAGAACCATCAATTGGCCAGCGACGACGTCCTTTGAACTGGAGTCCTCCGTGACTCCGCAGCAGGTCAAGCTATTATTTCGTGCCTTAACCTTTGCCTAAGCTATTTGCGCAATCGAAAAACACGAGCTCGGTGCTACCATTAAAAACCACGGACCTGAAACAAAACTTGGAAAGCGCTTGCAACATATGGCGAGGGAAGAACCCGCGTGACACACTTCGGTATGTGCGAGCACCACCGCGGCATGTGCGAGCACCACCGCAGCATGTGCGAGCACCACCGCGGCATGTGCGAGCACCACCGCGGTACATATATGTGCAAGCACCACTGCAGTACATATATGTGCGAACACCACCGCAGTACATATATGTGCGAGCACCACCGCAGTACATATATGTGCGAGCACCGCCGCGGTACATATTTGTGCGAACACCGCCGCGGTACATATTTGTGCGAGCATCAGCCGTGTACATACAGGTGGTGGACAAAATAATGGAAACACCTTCAAAAATCAACAAATTATAATTTAATATGGTGTAGGTCCGCCTTTTGCGGCTATTACAGCTTCAATTCTCCTAGGTATTGATTCATACAACTTGTGAATTGTTTCCAAAGGAATTGCAAGCCATTCTTCAGTTA